>CAXIVR010000012.1:70495467-70560699 GCA_964035755.1 Teleogryllus oceanicus
AACAAAAGTGGAGTAATGAATAGTCAATGGAGTGGACGACATGAGTGAGAGTAAAACGCATTTTGAAGAGTGTGTATCAGACAGGACAGACCGAAACACAAGAGAAGCGTTAAAATGTAGAAATAGGAAATATAAATTTGCAAGAAGGAGTTAACAATTACATCATTACAGCGAGAATGTCCATGAGAGACGCAAAATGAAAGAAAATTACCAGCCAAAAACAATAAAATACAATTAAATACAATTTCGAAATTAAATTTAATTATTTCGTTTGAATTAAGCATTTGCATGCGCCATGAATGAAGCGACTTTTGAGTGCCTGCATCAGAGAGAAGAAGGGGAGAGGCAACACGAGAAGCATTAAAACGTAGAACAAGAAAGAAATATAAACTTGCAAGCAGCCAAAGTCGTGCCGTAGGGCGAAAATGATGACAGGACGAATTATATAAAGTGGCTGAAGCGCCAACGCCATTTCTTGCCATCAAACCAGCGTCCTCTATACAACAAATTTCTATACAATAAATTAAATATAAATTAAATTTTATACAATAAATTTGTATTGATTCCATTTTATATATAAATTGAAGTATGTATTAGAAATCAGGACTAAGAAATCACTACTAGAAAAATAATATATTTTTGGTTTGTTTACTTCTATTTGTAGAGTTATATGCCAAATATACTGAAGGCATTATGGGGTGTTTTTATATGCGTAAAAGACAACTTTGAAGCAGTAGAGGCATGGGTGGATGATAAATTTGAAATAATAGGTGTACATTCGAGATAGAAATTCAAAACCAATGGGAAATTATAGGTGCGTATAGGTCACAGAAAGATGGGCACGAACCGTTGCAAAGACTTGTAGAGCGAACCCGCGCAATCAGGAAAAGTGGGAAAAACGTCATTATCGGAGGAGACTTAAATTTACCGCACGCTACTTGGGAGGGGGATGTGGGGGCTGAAGGCGCCGCCCAACGCCTCGTTAACGAGTTGGTTTGGGACAACGGCTTAACGCAGGTAGTGACTAAACCGACACGCGATAATGCTTTACTGGACGTTTTCCTTATTCGACCGGTGGACAAACTTCTTTCATGCGAAATAATTCCTGGAATTAGCGACCACAAAGGAGTCCTTCTAAAAATGTGCAGAGAGGGTAAGCGAAACGATCCCGTTAAAGAAAGAAAAATTTTTCAGTTTTATAGAACAGATGTTACAAACATGCAATTATATTTGAAAAGCAAATTTTCAACTTGGGCTTCTAGCGGATGTACAGTAGAACAGATATGGACAAACTTTAGGAACATAATTTTAGAATGCTTAGAAAATTCGTGCCTACCAAGAAACTACGATTGCAATCTGATCCGGTCTATTTCAACAAAGAAGTGAGGCGACTGAAAAGGAAGGTTAGGAAAGCGTATAGTAAACGCAATGTAAACAAAGAACACAAAAATAATTTTCTACAATTATCTAAAGACTTACTAGAATTAAAGTTACATACCCAAGAAAATTACCTAAAATCTATTCTAAACGATCGATTGAACTGTTGGCAAAATTTCTTCAAGTATGTAAGACATAAGAAAGGAACAAAGAAAATATTCCAGCGATCTGCGGAGCTGACGGTTCGTTAATTACAAATGACCGTGAAAAGGCGGCTTGTTTAAATAGGCATTACGCGTCGGTTTTCAAGCCGAAGGATCAGATTTCAGTAAATAAATCAACACCCGTTATAGAAACCTTTAGAGTGGATGCAGGAATTATTAGAAAAGGATTGCAAAAATTAGGAAAATAAATCTGTAGGTCCTGACGGAATACCAGGAGAAATATTGAAATTGGGAGGGAAGCCATGATTCCTTACCTTGCTAGGTTAATGGATGTCACTGTAAATAATAATCGATTCCTCAAAACTGGAAAGAGGCAATTGTAGTGCCGATTCACAAGGGAGGAGCACAAAGGATTGTTAATAATTACAGGCCTATAAGTTTGACATCAGTTGTATGCAAGCAGATGGAACACATGATTGCGGAATATATTAGACGAGTCTGGAATAAAACCGACTGGCTTTTTCAAAATCAACACGGTTTTCGTCCTAGCTATTCGTGCGACAGCCAGACTATTTCTTTATGTCAGGACATAGCAGATTCATTAGACGAAGGGAGTAGGGTAGATGCATTAATATTAGACTTTTCTAAAGCATTTGATCTGGTTCCACATGGCCTTTCAATTGAAAAACTGTCAAAAACTGGATTAGATCATCGAATAATCTTGTGGATAAAAGAATTTTTACAGGGCCGAACTCAAGCAGTCAGAATAGGTGACAAACACTCATCGAAAGCCGATGTAACCTCTGGGGTCCCCCAGGGGAGTGTGTTAGGGCCATTGCTATTCTTAGCGTTTATTAATGATATTGCAACTGGAATAAAATCGAAAGTTAGACTTTTCGCTGATGATTGCATAATATATAGGAGTATTGGCGCGTCTTCGGATGAAAATGTTTTACAGAACGATCTTAACTGTTTATGGAACTGGGCGTGCAGAAATAAGATGGAATTAAATCCGGAAAAGAGTAAATTCATTTGTTTTACCAAATCTCGCTCGAATGTACAATCGAATTACAAGTTAGGAACTAACGATATACCGCGTGTAAAAAACTGTAAGTACTTGGGTTTGGTCCTGCGTAGCGACTTGGGTTGGTCGGATCATATTAACAATACGGTCAAAAACATGGAGGCGCTGCACTTTGTAATGCGCATTCTAAAAACAGTAGTTCGAATGCCCGATCCTGGCATATACTTCACTTGTTCGTCCTATTTTAGAGTACGGAGCGGCTCTGCTGGGACCCGTACAGAAAAGGGCAAATCGAGGCGTTAGATAAAATTCAAAAACGGGCCGGGAAGTTTGTAAATCATGGACGCGTTGATGGACGAGATGAATGGGAACCCTTATCTAAGAGACGGGAACGGGCGCGTTTATGCGTAATGTACAAGACATACAAAGGGGACTCAGCATGGGCAGACATCAGTAAAAGATTACAGAAATCTGATTATAAAAGTAGAGGAGACCATCCCTGGAAAATACGATGTAGAAAGCAAAGAACTGATGTAGGCAAGTTCTCCTTGTGAATCGTACTATAGTAGATTGGAACAAACTACCTGCAAAAGGACTAGAGACTCTTCCTTCTAATGTAGTGAAATTTAAAAATATACTTAATTCTATGTAGGTCATCATTAATAGCACTGGGACTTTTATCATTATTATTATTATTATTATTATTATTATTATTATTATTATTATTATTATTATTATTATTATTAGTTTCATTATTATAATCGTTAGTATTATTAATAATATAGTCATGTCTCTTATTCAGTGAGTGAAGTGAAGGTAGTGTGGTGGGGGCACGAGGGGAGGGGAGGGGAGTGTAGTGCAGCGCAGTGAAATGAAGTGAAGTGAAGTGAAGTGGAGTGAAGTGTTAGAAAAGCTATAAGTCAACATATAGATAACTCAAAATTAATTATAACTAGGATATTAATCTCTAATTCTAATTGTAATTATATTTGTAAATATTCGTAATAGTTTTGTAATTGTATACCTAATTGTAATAATGTTTGCCACCGAGCATTAGCTCAAAGCGAACTTTAATAAATCTATCTATCTATCTAATATTATTATTCTTACCTCTAATATAATTAAAATACAGTTGAAAGATAAAAAATGAAATAAGATGATACAAACTACGCGTCGATTCTGTACAACCACAGTTCTATACGCCACCATCAGAAATGTTTGCAAAAAGCATTGTGATCCCTAGTTCCGAAAGCGTCCACCAAGAGCGCTGACACCGTAGGGTCAGCCACTCTACGTCGTATATTCTAACTCGTTGGGGCAGCGCGCAGCCCAGGATAAGCCGGTTTCGGCTGCCCCAATTGCAACGGACGAGCGAGTCCCTTAAATATAGAGCAAAGACCCGGGACAACGACCGCAACATTCCCCGCCACCCCCACCCTCACCCCCCACCCTGCAAATGCCGCGTGTTTGCGGTGCAGCGGATTGTCTCCCGGCAAGTAATCGCCCGCGAGGCCACAGCCTCTCTTTAAATATATGTTTAATAACGTTATTTTCCGGGCAATACGCCACTCAGTTTATTATTCCTCGTTCAATAGCTCTCCGTGAATGAAACCACTTGCTCGCAGAACCCAGCGCTTGTTGTTCTCCCTAAAGTGCAGGCAGGCAGCGCATGTTGATGGAGCTGCCGGGACGGGATGTGCATTTAATTTGATGGGGTCGTCTACTCGCGAAGACCTGAAGTTGAAGCTCCAATGCACCGTTTTAGCCGGAACCAAATGACAGGAATGTGCATTAAGAAGGAAATAATGTTGCGGAAATGGCTTGATAAGTGAGTGCTTGTTTAACTACCGCACTGTGCGTCAGACAGAATATCTCCTGAGATTTGTCTTCAGTGCAATTCTCCTTAAACTGCTTTTCACTCGTAATCTACGTTTGAGTAATCACGATTCTATAAGTTATTTAATCTTCTGTAAAAAAATCAAAGCCACATTTCAACAAATGTAAACTAGTGGTGCTAAAACAGTGGCATTGAATTTTTCATAGTTATTTATTTTCTATTATTTTGCGTCGGGAATAGCTTTTTGTCCCTCTTTCTTCCCAGATGCCATTTATCATCGCCTAAAGGACCAGCAGGGCCTCCTTCGATACCCACTGTTTTTTCTGGTGACTCAGTGAAGAAGTTCCTTGCGCTACCCAAACGCTACGTGCCGGTGTAGCCTTTAGGCCCATCTCGGTCTTCTACTATTACATATAGACTAGCGAACCAGTGCGAGAATTCTGCATCTTGTCTCCATATTTAGGGGAAAGCTGTTAACGAAACGTGCTTATTTGTTTAAACATGTGTAAAGTTAACATCTAATTAACAACAGGATATCAAACAATAATAATAATAATAATAATAATAATAATAATAATAATAATAATTTTCTATCAATGAAGAAGTAAATGAATACAGATCGACAATTCACAATACTTTCGTAAAAAATTGAAGTAATTATACAATCTTTCTCGGCAGTTTGCTTTTCGCTTTCCTACGTACTCCCAGAAATATTAGAAAAGCTTTCTCAAAAGCTACGTAAAATTATTCATGCGAAAATACAGGACCGGGCAAGTACAGCTCTACTGTTTGCAATGTTTGAAATTGAAATTGCTATGCTATGAAGCGAGAAGCACCGAACGATCAAATATTTAATAGAATGTCTAAGAAAATCGGTATGAGAGACGTTTCTCTGAGACCTTTGGCTTAAAAGGCAAGGTTTTAAGGTCATAGAACGCTTCGTTTTGAAATTATATAATTATATAGATTTTAACACTCCGTCACTCGCACCTTTGGATAGAGTCAAACAGAAGTTTCTTTTCTAATTAAAAAAGGAATGTTATCATTCCACGAATAAAAGAAGTTGCTATTCATCTAACAGTATCTGAAAAAGGTATCAATAAACATTTTTATCTCTGCTATACTGGTCGCATACACTGAAGTAAAATCTTGTCCTTTTGACAGAATCACATGTACTGGTTAAACAGTGTCTTGCATACTTATCAATATGATATTTTTTCTGTAATATGATAGAGTTTAATATTTCAAATGTTGGGTTGATGCGTTTCTCTTGTAACTGTACAAAAACGTAAAAATTAGAAGATGTAGAAAACTAAATAATGCAGGCGTTAGACATAGTCCAACGCGCGAGTACCCGTGTTACCAATGACCACGCGAGTGACGCAAATATAATAGAAGCTTCAAATATGGTTTGTAATTATTTATTGTTTCTTTCCATAGTGCATTCAATTATAATACAAGCACAGATAAGTAAAAAAGTGCATTAATGATTTTAATAAAAAAAGAAAACTTTATAATGGATGCTTTGGACGAGTTCCAACGCGTGAGTACTCGTGTTACGATTGGCAGCGCGAGTGACGGAATGTTAAAACTGCAAATGCAACCCACACTGGTGTGTTGTGGGTTGCATTTGACGTGAATATTTAGCTGCGATATTTTTCAACAAATCCTTCACATTTTGTTTTAAGTTAAAGTGTAACTCATCGAGTGTCCGTGAAATTCTATTTCTTTAAATACCATATTTATAATAATTGGTGAGTGTGAGAGCCTCAAAAGTCATTTTATACTGAATTTTATGAGTATAAATACAGTTGGTTTAAAATTTTTTAAAGGAAATATTTTTTGGAATTAAAAAGAGCAATTTGGGAAACTATAATTGTACTTTCTTAAATCTTATTAAATGCAAATGGTTTTTGGAGAAAGATTTTAAATTGTGTAAGAAAATGTAACAAGTTTCCAGACAAGATGAGTAAACACGAACGCATTAACTTTTGAGATACTTATTTGGTGAAGTAATATTTACAGTATGTTATGTATCTTTTCCAGCTTACTCCCTTCTGTTTTCGTTTTTCAGAATGACTCACAACAAAGAAAAGAATGTAAGAAATTGTAACAGTAACTATTTGTTGTCGCCTAGTATCATTGTAAGGCGTGTACGAAAAAGAGCTGAATTAGTGAAAAAAGATGTTATGCGAAAAGTAATCCGACCTATTACAACCCCCTAACAAAAAAAGGCAGATAAAACTCGTTAAATATTATTTCTTATCAAATTTCCCACTGTACCCAAATCTGTTCGGGGGCAGAATTAGAAGTCGCCAAAGGAACGTCATTATGCATTCAGAAGTTTTGCAAATCAACTTTCGTGAAGGAGGAGGGAAACAGCAACGTTTGGCCAACGTTGGTTCAATGGCACCATTTTAAAGTAGACACATTACGCCAATGTTCCGATGCGTAATTCGACACAAAAATTCCACATGGAAATAAAAAATTTTGAATTTCCAAAAATGAAACATGTTGCTCTAAAAAGAGTGTTGTTTGTTGCTTCTTTTCAGCTCCCAATGCAACTATTCACAAATAACGAACTAATGTTCGCATGATACGTGCAAGACAATAACTAGAATTTACAAGCTTACATCAGGCGGGAACGGAATTAGTAACAGGATCAATTGATTGATTGGTTATTTCGTGTTTCCGGGCGCGTCAATTGTTATGGTTCTGTAAGTGTAGTTCATGTTTTTTCCCTGGGAGATGGCGGTGGTGATGGTGGGTATCTCCACTTGGATGGTAATATCAAACGTTGACCTGCATGTCAGAGCGATTTTCCCCCGACCATGTATCTCCCACCATCGGGCACCATCCCCGCCGGGACATACTCTAAGCCCCCAATTGGTCTTCCATATGAGGTAGAGAAGTGTGCGTGCGTGTGTGTATGTAAGAATAGCAGCAAGAAGAGAAAGGGAAGATTGAACGCAGTCTGTGGACAGTTTTTAGGGTATTGCTCCGTTATTCGCCCCCCATTCGCAGAAATGACGGAAAACTATCGATCAGTGCAGCCGGCTGCTGGAAATCTCCTTCAGACAGCGGCTGAATTCGACATTTGCAGAATCAAAAATCTTACAAGTACTCTCAATTCATTATTACGATCTTATTGTGACTCATCGAATTTTAAATTGGTTGGTTTGAGTTTAGTCAAAACTGGTAACATTTTCCTTTGAGTAATTGTTCTATCACTGAACAATATCTGGAACATCATGAAACAGTCTCATCGTTTAAACTGTTCCAATTTTGCCCGAAACTGCTATCGCAATTTAAAACAGTGTTTACTCTTTAAATTGACATCTTTCTTATAACAATTATTATTTTCGCAAACTTCTCAGTGAAAGAAAATTCTATCTTCCATTACCCTTCTTAGATAATATCACTATACAATTCCGTTACTATCTATTAAAATAAGTCTTTATTTTCTGCTTTCAGCCAATTGTTTCTCATCCATTTACTTCCATTTAAGCACCTCCCAAAATATAACAAATATATACACTGTTCGATGCAAAAGTTCAGTAAAAATTTCTATGTGCACCCAGCACAAAACAGACCGAATGACCGGCCAATTTTCTCTTGAAAAGATATCCTTTGAACATTTTTTCTATCATTTGCAAATAGTTACGGATCGCTTTTTTTTCTCAATCACAATTGGAATCGAAACTTCTGCTCGCCGCTAGGTGAGAATTGTACCTTGACTTAGATGAGAATTGTACAAAATTAACGCTTTTTAGGAAATCATCCCATAGCTCAATGATCTTCAGTACATGGCTGTCCAATCATATTAAGGAAATTGGTATGCCTGAAATAAAGAGTATATTAACACGTATGTGTCTCATACGTGTTATTTGTTAGAGTACAACCATTAGTGTGTTAAATATACAAAGGGCCCAGGAGAAGCGATGCAATTCCAAAATTTCAAGCGGTGCAATTCCAACTTCTTTGTGATAGCTCGATATTATTGTGGGGCTATTATGGATATATTATTATGGAGCTATTACAAAAAATTAGAAAAGCTTATTAGAAAATAACAGAGTATGGTCAGAAATGTACTGACGGAAGTCTGAAATGCATTTTTTGCCTCACTACTAAAATATATACTTAACTATTATTGTTCGTAATTCGCATCATTTTTACCAGTAGCAAAGCACGGGAATCATAAATTTGAACGCTGGTAAGAGACGTGAAAGCAAAGACAAATATAAATTTATTTAAACTACAATTGGGTGTAACTCTGTGGCAGTTAATTACATAAATAAGATAATAAATGCCATGCAAATAATATAATAATGGTAATAATAATGCTAAAATTGTAGGACCACGTATATACGATAGAACTGCACTTGCGAGACGTGGAGGAAGCAAGGGAGAGTTCATATAAACTAATTAACTAATGGGATGTTATGTGATGACATTTATCTGCAGAAATCATTACCATTTACCATACTAAAACATTAAAGATATGTATGTGCATCGTGAATATTCTCTCTTAGGATTAATAATGGTCATTTGTTAATACGGGACGAAAGCGAAGAAGAAATAATTGCCCAAGAACTGCCTACATGTGTTGTGAAGTATCTTAAAAAACATTGAAAAGTCCCTAAAATAATAGTTTTGTATTTTGAATCTAACTTTCTTGAGGTATGGGAACAATACTTAAAAAAACATAAAGGGAAATTTCGGTATCCTTGATATTTCCTCAGCTTCGGTATTCACACCTCGGAAGAATTCTTAAGTTTGGTTTCATCGAAAAGCAAACGTACTTGAATAACATCTTCGTATTTGAAACTCTTGACCTGCGTATGCAAATCAATCATTCCTAGTACATCATAAAAAAATAAAATATTTCATGTAAACATTGAAAAGGTCTAGTTACAAGAATACATCATGTGAAAGCATCTGCGTTTTGATATAATGATTTACGTCTATATGAAATGTTCATTATAATTAAAATAAATTACTTCTTCTTGATATGAAACACGATCCATGCAGAGAGATTCGCGTCGTAGTTATTGCATTACTGATCATCATAGTATTCTCATAGATGCATACGCAACGCGTCCATGCATCCCCACGCACGAGCAGACGTAATGAAAATTGGGCGCACATCTTGCCATTCAATGCACAATGTTGCGCTACGTATAATGAGGAATGGACCAAAATTTCATGAAGAGACTCGGAGGATGGGAAACCATACAGTTCTCCTGCACACGGCGAATTTAGATGGAAATCGGGAGCTATTTTTGGCTTAGAGCCCTGCAGTTATCACATACCTGCGTGGACGCTTCAGTGTCGTCGCATTATTTTACGCCCAATTGAAACGATATGCACAAATTATGGAGGACAAGGAGAAGGAAGTAACATTACTTCCTGTAGAGGAGTTTATTATGCCTGAGACTGCAGGATTGCTTGAAGAGACTAAGCAAATAATCTTCACTTCACCCATAGACCATCTATGACCAAAGGGATTTGGATTTGTTGCTGAGCTGTGCTTTCAGGAGGTTGTAAAACAGGGCGAAATATGTTTTTAATTTCATCTACCAGAGTTGTTCCATTCCTTGATTCTCCCTCTTTGAGTGGAGCAATTACTTTGCCGTGAAGGAACTTCACACGCTCTTGCAGATGTTTAATTTTTGATTTCTTCTCCTGAAGGTCCTTGTTCTATCAGACAACTTACAGAGGGTGAGATCCTTCACCTGAGTAGTACCAATGGATTTAAGAATCCCACCACTTAGTATGAGAATCTGAGAGCTTAGGGTTAATGGTCCTGCCTGAGGATCCTCTTGCCATTTCCCAGGCAGTTGAGACTTCAGGTGAGAAAGTGCTTGGCCCATTGTCCTGATGTGCTGGGTGCCACCCGTCTCTTCCCCACCTTCAGGCAGACACAGGGGATCAGCAAGAGCTATTACTGATGAAAACAAAAATTAATTTTCATTTTTTTGAAGAAATTATACAAAACATAAATCTTACTTCAAACAAGGTTACCTGGTATTTCTGGAGCTGTTGAAATGGATTCCACTGCTGTAATCCTACAGAACCACCTGTAAAATAAATTAATATTTAATATTATTTCTTGAAAACTCAAACCAAATGTATGTCATTTCAAATGCACGAATATAATTGGCAGTTTGATACATCAAAACACGTAATTTTTTCATTGCGTAATCTCCGGTTTTTCTGTATTTTTAGAAGATTAAATGAAAAGATGCTCACGTAAACACGGAACTGCACCACATCGCAGTCTCGCTTTGAGGCCAACAACAGAAATCCTCAGCTCTGAAATGCACTGCATATGCGCCTGCCTCGGATACTTTCAACATCACGGGATCCAGCAAATTCCAGCCATTTTCTACTTACTATGAATGGCCTTCGATTGCCGCGACGAAACCTATGGATATTCGCTTCAAGCGTCTTTCCGACGATAGGAAATTGGTCTTGGCAAATACAACGCTTCAGGCATCTGAGAAAAACGTTGTGCTATTTTGAGGTATATATATTGCAGAATAAATGACGAATTTTCTACCATATGTAAGAGGTTTAATGATAATGATTTAATGATATTTCAGAAGTCACCCACCTCTTAATAACTTAATATGCACGCAAAAACCAAGATACGTATGAATCTGGTTTTGAATTGAAAGTCAGAGCCCGCTCAAACCAAACGTGACACCTGTTCTGACCTGTTCGACCCGTTAACCTGCGTCCTTATGATGAGCCCAGTTCCGACCAAACGTTGCAAACACCGTCACTAACGGTCGCTGCCTTCATCTTCAAACGCACACTCTATATTCTCAGTCAATTCTCGTGTTCTTCGATTTCTTTCTCTGTTTAATAATGGCTTTCTCTTTCTAACACTGCGACTGCAGCGCTGTATGTTTCAGGCTCAACTAATCCTTGCGGAACGTCTGACCGAACTCAATGTCAGCTTGAACCCTGGCACACTGTCCACGACCATGGCCTCCAGAGCACCCACACATCTGGTGTCTATACTTGGATTCTCTTAACGTGGTGTCTCGGGTCCCACACGCGTGGAAACCAGAGGAATGCAACCTCAATGAGCTGTAAACACCTCCGATTTTTACGGGTTCCTATTGGAAGCTGCCTTCCCTCTCCCTCTGTCGCGCGACCTTCAGTTGCCACGCTAAAAAACAGTGTAGTGCGATTTTTATAAGTCTATCTCTCAAGGCCCGTCTCCACGGTGGCATTATGGCACGGTTTTCGCATCTTTCTCGGTAGTGCCGCTAGAGTCGCTTTATCTGCGGCACTGTTTAACACGGTCGCACCTAGCGGCACGACAGAGAAAGACGCAAAACCATTGCCGTAATGCCTGTGTTGGTTTTATGAAAACTAGTTCGCTGGCAGCACTATATGATCACGGCAGAAAGTGATGGCATGGATGTTAATCTATGGTGATGGTCAAATAACATGTATTATACTTGGATTTTTCTAACGTGGCAGCTGAGGGGGGCCAGCTTCTTCTTCTTCTTCTTCTTCTTCTTCTTCTTCTTCTTCTTCTTCTTCTTCTACGACCGGGGGCTGATTCGTGACGTCATCGTTGGGATGGATGCACTGGATGCTTGTCAAGCCGACGTTGACGTGAGAGCAAGAAGAATAATGCTAAAGTCACGAGGTTGTATTGAAAGCAGGTCAGTGGTCGCTGAACTTGATGAGGCGGAAGGAGACGGACTTCAAGCTAATATGGAAGAGATTCTCCAAAATGTGGAAAGGGCTGCGGAAGAGGTCATTGATCAGGAAGGCTGTCTAGTGAGAGTTCGTCAGCTATTAAAGGAGTTTATTGAAGTTCTTGGGGAGTCGTCAGAGCCGGTGAAGGGCTACAAGTTTAAGTTGCAGTTAAAGGATGCTACGCCGTTTCTCTGCCAAACGTATCCCGTACCACAGGTATATCATGGGCAGGTGCGCCAGGTGATCAAAGAGATGGAGCAGAAGGGTGTTATAAGAAAAGCAATAACCCCGTATATCAGTCCGTTAGTTGTTGTGAAGAAGAATGGAAGCATTCGTCTGTGTCTTGACGCGAGAAGGTTAAATATGGTCACAATTCCACGATACGTCATACGTCATACGCAGTTTTAACTGTTTTTTGACGTAAAATAAATAAATAAATACGATACGCCACCTACTGTGAATGAAATGGTTATGAAGTTAGAAGGAGCGAAGATCTTCAGCGCATTAGATTTCTCATCCGCATACTGGCAAATCGAGGTAGGAGCTGGAAGCCAACAATACATCAGCTTCATATTTGAAGGGACTGTGTATTCATTTACACGATTGCCGTTCGGGTTGAAAAATTCTGGAGCAGCATTGATTAGATATCTGGACGATGTGATCCCGGCTGACCTAAAGAACACCCTGGTGATGTATGTGGACGACATTATTTTGTTTTCCCCGGATTTGGAGTCTCACTTCAGGGATTTGAGAACACTGTTAGAAGTCTTCGAAAAATTTAATTTGTTCGAACCTGGAAAAAGTGTGAGTTTGTCGTCAGGGGTACAGTTCATAGGACACGAAGATCTCAAGTGCGGGATGAGAATGCAAGAGAATAAAGAGAATTAATTCGAGCTTACCATCACCCAGAACGTGCGAGGATTGCGGCGACTTTTGGGATTTGCAACCACTTTTATGGCGTCACCTACAAGGATATGTGTAAAAAAATTAGATGATATTGGATTCCATATTAATTAAAATTTCTAAGATAATATTGAAAATAATAAATATAATAAGCAATAAAGGGATACACAAAGACTAGCAACGAAATACAAAAAATGTTGCAAAATACCTGCATTCATGAGTTAAATATTCTCTTAGAAATATGGCACACCTAATATAATATTTCCTCTCAAACCTGTTTAATTCTTGCAATGCCACTGCCTGACATTGAAACTATAACATTTTTGTCTCAGACTGTTCTAAGGCTTTAAACTTACAGTGGTAAGGAGGATGGCAAAATACTTGATCTACTATCTTCTAAGGTTTGTCAACAATATATCCAGAAAAAGCCAATCCATCTCAAACATATTTTCTTCTTTACAAACATTTTGAAAATGCAAATTATATATAAGGAGCAAACATTTTTAGGTGAGTTCTTAGATGTAGTACATAGTTGCCTCAAGAGAACACCAGTGGCATTGTTGGTGTACCATGCCTTGTTGTAACCACCTCTATAAACAATGTATTGTTAAAATAATTTATATTTCAAATTAAACTTTGTCTTTAATAGTTACTTACCACCAAATCTTATTTCATTTTGACGAAATGTTTTCTTCCATCTACCACAAATGAGGCATTGTCAATTTATGATTAGGCAAGGCCCCATTTTAATGCCAGGAATTAACTGAGCTTGGATCCATCTTTGGAAATTTTCAAAAACAATATAAAATATTGAGTTAAAAATGAGTTTAATGCACTTTGACCATAACGAAAATTAATAATGCACCCTTGCCTCTCGATATTCCTTTGTTCATAGCACCAAGTTAATCCTGGCCCCCTCACTTCAAATCTGTGCAAAAGTTAAACTTGCCACTTATGAACCAAAGTTATTTCACTGTCACCTCCATTTATAGGAAATTGTCTCTTCAGTCCTGTTTGGGTGTGGTCAGGGCTTTTGTATTTTGTCTTCGTTGATAGTTGTTTCAACAAACATTACATCAATAACTTGAAAAAGAAAATCATTTATTACTTATCAATAAACAAATAATAATAATTAACAGTTAAAGATAATCAACAAATACTCTAATCACTATTTTAATTAAGAAAAATTACATGACAGTTTTCAAATATAAGATTTAGAAAAAAACACACATTAATCTTACACCAAGACTTTCATACCTCTATTATCAAACAAGTGTACGTGACATGGACTCCTTCCACAATCCACAAAATAAATTCACAATCCACTTTTGGAAGAAACTGAAACATTATCATAACGATGAAATACTAAGTAAAGGCGCAGTTCTAGTTGAGCATCCATTATTTTCTAATTATTAATAGAAATTGTATTCAGAAAATTAATAATAACTATAATAAAATTGGTAAATCGGAACTTGGTTATTTTTGCTGCAAATAGCCAACTAACTACAATGATTACCGATGAAAAACAATTGGAAAATAATAAATAATTTGAGAGTAACAATCGAGCGAAGTTGTATGCGATCGACTGCGGAAATCGGCAAAGCAGCGCAGTAAACAAAACATTCTTATCGGGACATTTTGTGTAGGGACCAGGTTTTAGTCCGATCGCCTCACTCGTCCTCATCCGACCAGAAATTGTTTAGGAAGTTTTTCCCAATATACGACAGTCCGTATACAATCACAAAAAAGTGTGGAAGTAATAATGTGATAATAGCAAATAAAGGGCAGGAAATAGGTGTGCAAAATTAGCACAACATTAAATTGTACAAAATCCGGATGTGTAGGTTCAGTGGTGAGAGGAAGGTTATAATAATAGAATTAGATTATACTTCAATTATAAGCAAAAGCAAGATTGTTTAGAGTAAGATTTAGTTATAAGTAGTGCGAATGTACGCAAGAAGAAACACAGTTGAAAGTAGCCAAGTGTAACGAGTGACAGAGTGCCGCGATGAACGACGGTAGAGCGATGCCGATGTAGTGCAGTGCCAGTGAAAACACTAGCAAGTGCGTCCGTCGCAAGCATCCGGGAAGATGGTAGTGTTGTGTAATCGAAGGACGCATTGTTAGAAGCAAGATCAAATTGCGCCAGCACAGTCAGTGAGAACCAGTTGAACGCAGCAGGTGCGTAGTGAGGTAGGAAGGCGTGTGGGAAGAAACAATGTTAGCGAGTGTAGTGATAGATGTAGACTCATCATGACGGTGTCATAGCTGAGCAACATCTTAGACGGGGGGAGATGTAACAATCTAAGATCTCCACGAACAATTTAGATGCAAAGAACAAACATAACAAGGAATGGCATGAGTAGGAGATGGAAAAACAGAAGAAAGCGGTGTCGCGCACTAATAATTTTTCATAAATTAAAGAGAAGACGCGACAAAATCCCGATTTGGACAGTACGAATCAATAGCATTCATTTAGAGGAACATTTCAAAATCAAACCAAATCGCATCAGGAGTTTAAAGATATGGTGATTTTGAAACTACACTTTTGACGATATTAGAAATTTACAGCCATTGTTATCATAAGAAAGGTAATGTAAAAGGCCGTTTTTCTAAAAATTAAGAAAAACGCGTAAAGCCAGATGAAATGAAACTTTCCGGGATTAACAAGGAAATCACGCGGAAGAATTATGACATTACTCGCAACTCTGAAAATATCGAGGGCTGCGAGTAAATTCACAAATTGAAATTGTATATTTGGAATTTTTACGAGAGAAAAATGATGCGTCGCGCTGACGTACAACTACCTCAAGACGCCGAGCGACTAGATTAAGCAATTTTGGCCTTAATAAACAATGAAATCGTAAAAGAAATAAGTAATAAGATAGTAAATTGATAATGAAAAGTAGTAAAAGAAATAGCAGGAAAGGACAGAATTAGAAATGGAAATGGTATGATATTTTTGGTAAAGCCCGTAAGCGATCGGTAAATGTTCAGAAAAGAAAGTTGAAGACACAACGCAGCTTAATGACCGGGAAGATGATGTGTATAGCGCTCGAAAGTCAGACGTAGAACAACGCTCCGAAAAAGATAAAACTTTTAGTATGCAATTGTGCGAGAAACACGAGTGAACATGAATGGATATAGTGAGTTCAGGCAATGATGTTCGTAATAACAATACGTAACATGATATTTTATGTGTCGCAGTATATTCAATAATGGCGCGGACATTTTGGAGGTAATATAGCACGCGATAGATAATCGCGTTACTAGTTTGCGTAAAGTGGATGATAGGGAATGAAAAGGACATGCTAAGAAGATATTGGCGAGTTCAAGAAATTTTTAGTAATGTAGGGTGATGGAGAAACGCTGCGGGAGGATGGTTGGGGACGCTGCGTAGTATACAACGAGGACGGCGCAACAATGGTTGCTGCGGATTACAGCATTTTCGGCAAAGAAAGCCATGAAACTTTGTTGTTTTTGTTATGAAATTCACGATGAAGGAGAAAGAAAGATTAAAATTAGCTTCTGTACAAGATCAAGTTCTGTCTTAACGTAAAAATAGATTCAATGGGTATACAGGCAGAATGCGCATTCGGGTGTGAATGAGTTTATTTATAATTGTCAGTATGAATGGAAATGTTTTGGTTTTTTGTGTCATGTAACTTAAGTGTATTATATCGTTGATGTGTTTATTTTGTTTGTCGTTAAGTGTTTTATGTGAGTCATGGGAGGCGACGACCACAGTTGGTATATATTTCAAGCTGAAATAACGAACTAGACAGGAATTGAAAATAAATAACGGCGAACATCACTTGGTTCGACATTAAATTAAACGAACGTAGTTTAATTGTTGCATGTAGCTAGTAATGATCCTACCCACGTGCCCGAATATTTGTTAGATCCTCTACAGGTCAGCCACAACCTCACACCCAGATTTTATGTGTAAAGTAAGAAAATATCGGAGGTTCTGGTGGAACAGCTAGTCGACGGAAACCCTTTGGGAGGTGGAAGCTGAGTAACCTGGGCAATTGATAAGAGCGGTTTGGTTATTATATTGGCGTTGTAACGCCGGGCGATTATAAAGATTATAGTTGTTTATAAGAGGACGGTTCATTACAATACCTATGTGTACAAAAGTTAAAATTTCCGACACATGAGTGTTAAAACATTGTGTCATATAGTAGACCACTGTGAAAATTTGGGCATAAAGTGAATGATGTGATTTTGACATATTTTAACCTTATCAAACCATTGGAATAGTTCTTACGTATTCTAATTAACTTCCCTTCAAAGAACAAAATCACAGGAAATTTAAAGTTAAGAATAAACTAGGCCGTTGCGTGATCGATGAGGGCTACCTCTCTGGATGGATAAAAGAACATTCGTCATATGACGTCAACAGAAGTGCAAAAATGGAGACGAACAAGAGTGTTTGCAGAAAGTTGGACACCAGGAGGGTTGGGTTCTCAGCGGAAGACGGAGAGGACAGATGCACTGCAGGGCGAGGCCAGCAGACGCTCCTGCGAAGCACAAGGAGGTGGTGACAGGATGCAAGACCGGCACGAAAGGGCTGCGGGCAGCAGGAACCCCATCTCCTTCCCGTCAGACACCACCTTCGATCCCTTGTTATCAGCACTGCAGCTCTCTTCTCAGTGGTTGTATCTCACTAATAATAATAAAAATATAATAATAATAATAATATGTAATAATAATGAGACCATCGACCATGCAGATGCTGATTGCCCAGTTCTTGCCAACACTGCATATCTAGGAGGCACAATCAAGTAGCCAAAACCAATAGACAATTGACAACAAATTATAGACTAATTGAGACCCTCCACCATTTTTCATATATTCACCTTCACCAGTTATAGAAAATATGAAATAGTACTCTACGGGGATGGGCCTTTTGTCACTGATAAGACTTGGATTATAATTGCCCAATTGTAGTTATCAATATAATAAAAAAGATAAAACAATCTTTAGATGAAAATTTCACTGAAAAAAATCTGAATAAGACGGGAATGGAAGATTTCAAAATACCAAATTTGGCAGCAGAAATTAACTTCTGGCAATGGAAAGGTTGAAAAAATTCCCAAATTAATCATCTCAGCCCAGGGTGGTGACGGCCCGATTTGCTTCAGGCTTACAAAAATAGGATTATAAAAAGAAATCTGCATAACCACCCAAAAAGCTTTAATCCTACAGACTTGCCATTTGTCGAAAATTTTTAAATTAAAGGGAAAGGGAAAAGGATAAATTTTCTTCCCCGGTTTTCCTCAGATCTTCATTACCAGTTGCATTTGCTGAGACTAAGTCATTGAATGGGATGAATGGTTCTAAAATGCTTACTGAGAAAATTACAGAAATAAAAATTTAATTCAACTTTAATACCAGCCCGGATGGAGACCCTTTAGGCAGAAATGCCGGGATCCCGGAGGGAAAGGGATCGGGAAGCCCCGCTTACAGGGTATTTGTATGTTTTTTGGGTGCCGTAAAAAATCCCCTTTTCATCATCCCCATCCCCCCAGTACTAAAAACCCCGGGGGGTATAAACAAAAAAATTTGCCTAATCCCGTCCCCCAAAATTGACTTCATCAAGACTTCCATATAATGATACTGATCCATCAGTCATTATGAATTTGGACAAATTAAATGAGAAAAAACTTTTTTTCTAGAAAGGGGTTTGGGCCTTGGCCTGCCCCTTTCCCCCAACACAAAAATATTTATAGTAATGCATTTTTATAATTGGAGGCGTTGGGGGGAAATCATGATAACTCACATTTCATGTTACTAATGAAAATGCAATATTTAAATTAACGGGAAATTTTCCACAAAATGGTACAAAGTAAAAAGGGTTTTATTTAAATTTTTTGAATTTAAAGCTAATACGATAAAAAGAAATCGATTGGAAAAAAGGGTTGGAAATAAATTTATTTTATTTTTAAAAAATATCAAATCATCTCCACCCTGAATGCCCTAAATTTTGGTGAAAAAATTCAAAAAAAAGGTTATGAAATTTTTATATATATATATATATATATATATATATATTTTTTCCTGGGGTGGGGTGTGGGGTGTGCGTGGGGTGTGCGTGTGCGGGGGTGGGGGGCGGGGCCGTGTGCGTGTGCGTGCGTGTGGGGTGTGCTTGTGCGTGTGCGTGGGGTGTGGGGGCCGGGGGTGTGTGGGGTGGGGTGGGGTGGGGTGGGGTGGGGTGGGGTGGGGTGGGGTGTGTGGGGTGTGTGGGGTGGGGTGGGGTGGGGTGGGGTGGGGTGGGGTGTTGTGTGGGGTGTGTGGGGGTGGGGTGTGGGGTGGGGTGGGGTGGGGTGGGGTGTGGGGGGGTGGGGTGGGGTGGGGTGGGGTGGGGGTGGGGTGTGGGGGTGGGGTGGGGTGGGGTGGGGTGGGGTGGGGTGGGGTTGGGGTGGGGTGGGGTGGGGTGGGGTGGGGTGGGGTGGGGTGTGTGTGTGTGTGTGTGTGTGTGTGTGTTTTTTTGGGGGGAGGGTGGTGGAAATTTTTAAAGACACCATGCCCCCGGCCCCAAATGATAGTGTGGTTTTTCCCCCAAAAAACCAACCTCCCTTCTCCTCCTCCTCGGAAACCGCCGTTAGGCAACATCACGGGGGGGATTGATGGCTTAGTCACAAGCCACTTCTCTCTTCAAAAACTGGAAAGGGGTAAAAGGGAAGGATCAATCGATTTCCCCTCCCCTTTTCTATTCTCCTGAGCCCCCCATTATGGTCTGCCCTGACTCCCCCATCCCAGTTGGTTTCTGGGGGCGAGCATGCCCAACCATTGTTTGGGGCCGGGGTCGTTTCCCGGAAAGTATCTCATAACGTCCGTCGCTGCAGATGGTATCGCGGGCCCCGGAAAAACCCCACATGCTCGGCGTTTTGACAGCGGGGTTCACATAATGGACAGAAGGGGGTATCCCCAAGCTTGAACCGGGGGAGATATCCCAGAAAGCATCCGTGTCCAGACAACAGCGGGTTAAAGAAAAATTTACCCCCGTGTTTACGGTTGATCCACGGTGTGGGGGGAAAATGTGCGGTTTTCCATTTTCCCTTTTAATGGACTTGCCCCATGGGTCCTGCCATTCGGCGTGTTACCAAACAGCCCGGGGTTTCCCTCTCTTTTTTGTGATATCGCCTGGGTTTTTCCTGCGCCAAGATATCTGGGGGGGCATCCCGGATGACGCACCCCCATCTTTGACACAGTGCGGAATGCAAAGACCCGAATCTGATAACCTGTCCGGCGTCACCCCTCGGATGAAAATATTTATCAACATGGGTTTTTACGGGGGCCCCAAAAGAGCAAGACGGACCTCCCCAAGGCCAGGCTTCCTTTTCTCCTGAAAAGGCCCTATGTTGGGCTTTAAACCCTTGACAATCTGCTTTAAATTTACCGCAGTTTTATTGCTGGCGTATTTTGGGGTGTAAAAATTCGACCGTCAATCATGGGCCCAAGATTTTTTGATCGACGGCTGCGATACAATATGGTGGTTCCGATTTTGGGATAAATGGTTTTTTCCTTTTCCTGCTAAAAAATAGGATAACCTCAGTTTTGTCCAGCTAACTGCAGCCCTGGGGATTTTAACCACTGACAAAAATATTGATCCTTCGTTGCAAATATACACAATTTTAATGTACTTTGAAACGGCGACGATAGCAATTTCCCCCAAAAAACCAATATTACTGGTTCCTTCGGGGGGGGGAAAAAAACCCTCGTAAAATCACTTTCCCTAAGGGTGGCCCCAATACCGCCCCTTGGGAACCAGTGTGTGTGTGTGTGTGTGTGTGTTTTTTTTTTTTTTTTTTTTACGGGGGTGGGGTGGAAATTTTAAAAAGACACCTGGGCCCGTACCACAGGGATAGGGATTTTTACCCACAAAAACCCAAACCTCCTTCTCCCATCCCCCCCGGAAACCCCGGGTTTGGGGAAATTACACGGGAGTGGGTTTGGGGTGGTTTTAGTCAAGACTTCTCTTCGTCAAAACTAAAAGGGGTCAAACGGGGATCAATCGACCCTTTTTTCCTTTCTTTTTCTCCCGGGCCCAGCTTTATGGTCGGGCCATCAAATCACCGCATCCCAGTTGGTTTCGAGGCGAGCACCCCAACCTTTTCTTCGGGTGTAAAGGGTGGGCCCTTATCCCTAAAACGTGCCGTCCCCGCAGATGGTATCGCGGGCCCCGGAAGAACACATGCTCGGCGTCTTCGACGGGTTAAATAATGGACGGGAATGGGGTATCCCGCTTGAACCTGGGGAGATATGCCAGAAAGCATCCGTGTCAGACAACAGTTCAAAAATTTCCCCGGCCGTGTTTACGTTGATCCGGGGGTGCAATGGAGGGAATCTCGGCTATCTTTTTTTAATGGTTTTCCCCATCAATCCTGCCATTCGAGCAGTGTTGTCGGCAGTCGGGTTCCCCTTTTCTTTTGATATCGCCTCCGTTTTTCCTGCCCAAGATATCTGAGGATCCCCGCGATGACGCACACCATCGTTTGAACAGTGCGGAACAAAAGCACCCCAATGCTGATAACCTGTACACTGGTCATCCCTCGGATTTAACTATTTATCGACATGGAGTTGGCCCATACGGGGGCTCCTTTAAGAAAAGACGGCCCCTAAAACCAAAGGCCAAAAGCTTTTTTTCCCCCGACGGGCCTATTTGGGGCATTTCCGCAATGCGGGGATTAATTCCCGCAGCTTTTTGCTGGCGTATTTGGGGTGGTCAGCAAATGTCAGACGGGGGTCAATCATGAGACCAAGATATTTGATCGAGGGCCCGCGATACAATAGGTGGTCTCCGACGGGGAAATGGTTTCTCTCTTTTCCGAAAGTGACTGGGATAACCTCAGTTTTGGGCTCAGCTAACTGCACCCCTGGGACTTCAACCACTGATAACAAAGCGACCCTTTCTTGCAAATTTTTAAAATTTCCTCAATGCTTTCAACGGCGACGTCCCAAATGTCCCCCAAAAACCCAATTCTGGTTTCCCCTGGGAGGGGAAGAAGAACCTCTCATCACATTCCATAATGGTGGACCCAATACCGACCCTTGCAACCGTGTTTTGGTATTGTTATTTGTTTTAAAAAATCGGGCTCTTTATAGATCTCGGCCACCCCCCCCTCAGGTACTTCACTTAAATCTCGGGAAATTGGTGAATATTACTCCCCCGGGCCGGGGTTGGTCTTTTTTTAATATCTAACGTAACGACACCCGGCCTTTTTGGGCCCTCTTATCTCTTCCCCCAATTTTGCTTGGGCGGTTTTAATAAAGCGGGACTGCTTTCAACAGTCGGCGGGCTCTGCAAACCATACTGATTTTCTAAAAGGCCCTCCTCCCTCCTCCACAGTTTTTCCTAGTCTGGTCAATAATTCTGGGAATTCAGCGGGTTCAAGCATACACAATGGCCGGTATGATAAAGGATCTTGGGGTGATTTTTTCCCCTTGGGAGGAGCCCAAGCGCTTTTTTTTCCATTTTTTCTGGATCACCCTTTCGGCACGAAAAAAAAAAGATCCAAAAAAGTTTTTGGAGCGAATCCAGTCTTGGGGGCAATATTGGAATGTTACCCGGTGGGGAGCCTTTTTTTTTGGATTCTGCTGATTGCGTGCGGGTTTTTCTTTTGGGGACTGGGGGAATTTTTCAAAAGCTCAGATAACGCATTCGGGAGTCCCCGGGGGTGGCTCGGGCGGGGTTCAAAATTTTGAGCAGCATACGGGGGAAAAAGGTTGGGGGAATGGGTGTGTGTGGGGTGTGTGTGTGTGTGTGTGTGTTGGGGATAAATTTGGGGGACCACCCCAGCATACGGGGCAAGGGGATTGAAAAAGGAAAATCTCAATAAATTTGGACTGTTGGGGTTTAAAGCCAAAAATATGTAAAACCAAGGGAAAAAAATGGAAAGTTTAAAAACAAAAAGTGTGAGGCGGGAAGGAAAAAAAACCCAACTCCCCCACTACGTGCTTGGGATCTTTTTTGGCCCGGGGCCCAAAATCGTCATGTTCCCCGGATTGGCTATGGGACTACTGCGTCCCTGCCCTCAACTGAAATCACCTCGGGTTTTCTACAACAAAAAAAGGGAAAAAAGGGGGAAATTGAAAGTATTCCCCGATTATAAACAGGATGCAACAGCCCAAACAGTTTATCATAAAATTTTATTTCCACAGACTTGCACCATCATAAAATTAATTTTAAGCATTTTAAATTTTGGCTTTGTTAAAAAAACCCCTGGGGGTTTGGGAAAAAAAATTCAGTAAAAGATTTAAAAATATTTGAACAGGGGCACAGATTTTCTATGCGCCCAATTAAGAAAAGGGAATTTTTTGTCTAAATTTTTTTGGAGACCCTTTTGGGGATGAGGTTTTTGACTAAAAGAAGTTTATTCATTTAAAAAAATTTTGGGAGATATTATTAACTTTAATATTTCCCCTTTTAAAGGGGAACAAATTTGATTATTTAATAACAAATTTTAAATATATTTATATTCAAATATCATTATTAGACTGAATAATCCCTTCTATTTATATACCCCTTTTTTCTTTTACCTAAATTTGGGATGGGGGTTTAGGTCAACCCAAGTTTATAAAAAGTGATAAGTGGGTCCCCCCAAAATTTTGCTGCTGTTATCCTGAAAATGGATATTTGCTAAAAAAAAGTATTAGGGAATTAAGTTATAAAATATGTTTAAATTTTTTAAATTTAAATTTTAAATTTAAAACAATTTTGGAAAGGGCCATCAATTAACACGTATTCTTGAAATAAATAGTAACACTGGTCGACAAAAAAAAACATTTTTTTTGTTCAGAAAAAAATTCTGGGGCTTTTTTTCTCCTGAATTCAAATATGATATCTTTTTTCTCCACCCCAAGGGTTTTCCCGAAAACAGGCATTGATGTTTTAAAAACCTTTTTTTTCTACATTTTTGAGTACATTTAACATTCGGACTAAAAAAAAAAAAAAGGTAAAAATGACGTTTTTCTGCTGTTTTTTGTTGGACATCCTTTTGATGGTTCAACTATTTTTGTTCAATGAAAAATTAAAACGGACGTTATGCAGGGAAAGGCTTTTAAAAAAATTTTAAAAATAATTGGCAAATTTAAAATTAAGTATTTTTATTATTCTCTTCCATATTTTAAATACGATCTTGGTTCCTTTTTTGAAAAAATTTATTTCAAATTTTTAAAAAACCCAAAAGTCCACTTTTTTCAATTCAATTGGTTTCAAACATTTCCCAAAACTTTTTAAAAGAAATTTCCCAATTTGAAAATTTAAAAAATCCATTAAATAAAACACAGCCACATACCACTAGAAAAGTAATTATTAATAAAATTTAAATAAAAATTTATTTTAAGAAAATTATAAATAAGTAATTATAAATAAAGAAAGAAATTAAAAAATTTTAATAAAAATGGGGTAATTATAAACAATAAAAAAATTAATTAAAAATTTAAAAATTTAAATTGATTTAGAAAATTAACCTATAATTAAAAACCCTTTGAGATTTAAATCTGAATATGTTTTTTTTTTTTTTTTTAAAAATTTGGAATCAGGGGATTTTTCGGGACTCCCCGACTTTAAAAATTTAAAAAATAAAAGGGGAATTTAGCATTAAAACAAAAAACGAAATGTGCACGTTGTTTCACATAACCCAACCCTTTAAAAAAAGAATTTTCAATTTTTGAAAAAAATCCCAAAAAATTAAACCCGATCTTGGATTAAACGGTAAACCCTTTTCATTCTGAAATTATCAAGGCCCTTCACCTCAGGTAAAAATTGAAACCCAACATCAGGCCACCGCCAACGATATAGAATTTCCCCACCCCCGCACCCCGGGCATCCACGGCCATCGCCCCCGGCGCTAGGGGCGCCGCGGCTGGCGGGTGAAAAGGGGTTTCCCAAAAACCAAAAACCCGCGGCCGTGAAGTCGGGGGGGGTTCTGCGGGCCGGACAATGTTTAAATTTCCCCAAACCCACCCCCGGCGGCGGGGGCGGGGCGGCGGCCGGCGGGGTTGCGTGGCGGGCCCGCCCCCCCGGCCCCCCCATCAATTCCCCAAACCACCCCTGTCCCCCCCACCGGCCCCCCAAATGATTTTTTAAAAAAAGGCCCGCCCGGGAGGGGGGCAAACCCTGGATTTGGCCCCCGGCTTTTGGGGATGGCGACGGCGAGGGTTTTGGAAGTAGGGGGGCCCGGGAGGAAAGGCAGGGGGCCCTGCGTGGGAAAAAGGAAACAAAAGCGGCACGACAGAGGTTTTGTGGGGGGGGTTGGCGTTCCATTTTTTTAAAATTTCTTTTGCAATGTTTTTGGAAAAGTAATATAAATTTAATAGGGGAATTGTTTTTGTTTTATTATTTTATTAATTTTTATTTTTTGGGGGATAATTTTAAGTTTTTTAAATTTTGGTAAGTAAAAAAAAGATTTGGTGACAAACCCATTATCAGGGTTTTAAAACGGATCGAAAAGTCCCCGCGTTCAAGTGTTTGAACTCGATCTGTAACAAGATAACACCCTCCCGACGGGGATGGGCGGGACAAACTTTAAATCGGGAAAAACGAAGCGGTTAATTCCGACGCGCTTATTCCTAGAAATGCGCTGTAAAAAGGGAATTTCCCGATCGGGGGGGGGAGGGGGGGGCGCAGCGCGACCCTGACCGTTGCATGTTGCCTCGGGCCCTCAACCCCCCGTGGGTCGGCGGGGCCAAAAAAAAAGGGGGCTGGGAGCGGGGGGGAGGGGGGTGTGGTGGTCCTGGACGGGCTGAAACGGGAAAACGGGGAGGGGGGACCCAAAGGGGAGGGGGGGGCGGGGCGGGGCGGGGGGGGCGAGGCGGGGTGGGGGGCGGGGCGGGCGGGGGGGCCCTGGTGCGGTGTGAGGGGGATTTGGGGCGGCGGGGCGGGGGAGAGGGGGAACGGGGCAGCGTTTTTGGGCGGGAGGGGGGCCCGGGTGGGATGGGAGCGGGCGGGCTGAAGCAGGGCGCGGGGAAAGGCGGGGCGGGGCGGGGTGGAGGAGCCTTGGGGAGGGGGGAGGGGGGGACGGGAGAGACGCGGAAACGGGGCTTTGCTAGACGAAACGGGGGGGAAACCCGGGAAAAAAGGGCGGAGAGGGTCGGGGGGGGGCTGCGGGGTGGGGGGGGTTTTGGGTGGGCGGGGGGGGGTGGGGGAGGGTGTGCGAACGGGGCGGGTTTGCAAAACTAAATTGGGGGCAAGCGGTGGGAACGGGGCTGGAGCAGGCGATGAGCGGGTGGGGCGGGGGGCGGGGCGGTGCGGGGGGCGGAGCGGGGGAGGCAGGGCCCGGGGCCCGGGAGTGGGGGGATCAGGACTGAGGCTGGGCGGGAGCGGTGGGGACGGGCCCGGGCGGGGGGGAGCGGATGGGCGGGCTGCGGACATGGCGCTTGGGGGGGGGGTTGGGAGGGGGGTATGTGGGGGGAAAGGCGCGGGGGGCGGGATGGCGCTGGAACGGTGGGGTTTTTCCCATTGTCCGCACATTTTTTTGACCCCGGAAAACCTACTCCACCGCTTTAGCAATTTTTAAAATTAACAAAAAATTTGAAAAGGGGGCAAATGGACACAATCGAAAACCCAAAAATGTCCCCCCCATGAAATTAGAAACATTTGAAATTAAAAAAAACTACAAATTTGATATAAATGTTCCCCCCAAAAACAAACAAAAACCCCCCCCACCCCGGGGCAAGGGGCAAAAGCGAAACACGAAAAATGCCCGGGTATTGAAATGGTGGGACCCCCGGGGTGGGGGGGGTGTGGCGGGAAGGGCGCGACGGAACGGGAACGGTCCCGGGGGGGTCGGGGTTTTTATTACCGGGGGGAGGGCGGACGGGGGGGGAGCGGGACGTGGCTGGGCGGGGTGGGGAAGGGGGAAATGGTGCGGGAACGGTGCAAAATCAATGAGGCGGGGGGGAGGGGGACGGGCTGGAGCGGGTGTGGTGGGAGGGGCGCGGCGGGGGGGAAAAGGTGCGGGTTTGCTTTACACAATGAGAGCGGTGCGGCCGCGGGTGGGGGCGGGGCAGGGCTAGGTAGTGCCGGAGCGTGGCGCCGGGGACGCGGCGGGGCGGGGGGGCTGCGCGTGGCGTCTGGGGGCCTCTGCCCTGCCCCCGGAGGCGCACGTTTTCCCCCGCGCCGGGGTCTGACGCTAAGGTTTAATTCGGGCTGTCCGAGGCCGCTCGCTCTGGGAAATCCGGGCCCGGGCGGCGGCAGGGGCCCCGGGGGGACGGGGGATTTTCCCGCGTCGGGGGAACCTGTTGGCCCCGCCCCTCAGGTTTAGGGGTGCCGACCCCCCCTGCCCCATTTCTCTGCCAAGGGGTTTTTGGTTTTGGTTTAGTGCGTTCCCGAGACAATGTACAGTCAACTTGTTATAGTGAAATTTTGGGAAAAAATATATTAATATAGCAAAATTTTATTACCGTTTTTTTGAATATCGTTATTTGTCCTTAAAAATCAATTATTTTCAATTGTTTGCTTTCCTTTTGTAAAATTTTTAATTTTCCTAATTTTTCTCCAATTTTGTTTGCTTTTTTTAAATGGGTTTTACTTTTTTCTTTTCCCCTTTGGAAAAATTTTCTCTCTCTCTCCAAGGGCCTTCCCCAATTAATAACATAAAAATCAAATTAATTTAGGACTTACTTCCCATTCGGGTTCCCCTTTGGCTGGTTCCCCCAGACCATGTGCTTTTAATGGTTTACTGTCCACCGGGGTTACAAAGGGGGGTTTCCGGAGAAAAGTCTTTAAAATTTTCTTTGGATATGTTAATTTCCCAGGCTCTCCAAAAACCCCCGTTTTAACCCAGGGCCTTCGATAACCCCCTTGGGGGAAAAAAAAATATTTTTTCCAAAATTTTTAGTTTTTTTTTAATTTTTAACCGTTCGAAAAAAATTTAAATAAGGGTTTTAAGAGGGTATAATTTTCTAAACTTTGTTTAACATTTTTTCGGGAAACCCAAATTTTCATGCGACCTACAGCTTTTCATAAACCAAATTTTTCATTTTTCCAAAAAGTCCAAAAAAAAAGATTTGTATTATAATCAACGTATAATAAAAAGAAATAATTTTATTAAATTTTTATTTCACCTTCCATGTAAACGTTGCCCAAAAAAGTACCGATTACCGGGTATATGAAATCGGGGTACAAAAAAATTGATAGATTTTGTATATGTATGTGTGTTCCTCCTGAACGTAGGGAAAAATCCATTTTTTTCAATAGAATTAAACGTTTTCAAATTTGATTTATTCACGGTGGGGAAAAAACGGTTTTGGCCCCGCCGACCAATGGGGTTCCAAAACGACAGTTCCTTTGTGATCGGAAAAATGGGTAAGTTTCTTTTCCAATTTGGGCCCGACATCAACAGCCCAAAAAACAGGGGGTCTTAGACCCGCTGACGATAGTGGGTCTGTTGGGTTTTTATCTTTACCAAAAAGGGTTGGAGCTATTCGTTTGGGTTGAAAAAAATGTCAAAGTCGTCCCGGGGAAACCGGGAAATTTTCCCCATAAAATACGGCCGTCCAGCCAAAGGGAATTTGAACGTCTTTGGGGTCCCAAACTCCAGCTGGTATTGTACTATTTCAAAGAAATTTACCCAAACAACCCTTTAAAAACTCCACAGTTTAAATGATCAATTTTCATTATTCTATTTCATTATTTATTTTTTTTTCAAATACAAATTAATTATCCAGAAACTTTGGGGAAAAATTTTGGTTTAAAATTCCCAACAATTAAAGTTTTCAAAACACTGTTCAACAGGTTTTTTTAGTTTTTATTATAACGTAATAAAAAATATTTGTTTAGGATAAAAGTTTAAATTCTTTTTTAAAAAGTTGACTTGGAAAAATTCCCGGGTCTTCTGCTCCCCCTCCCCAAAAAAAATTTGGTTAAATAGGAAAAAAGGGAAGGGCTACAACAGATTTTGCTTCTTAGCTCCTCAGATCTCAAAAAACCCAAAAAAACAAAAAAAATTTCACACTGAATTCTTTTATCCTTTATTTACTTCTCGTATTGGGTTGTTTTAGTTTTGTTTTCTTTTTCATACGTCAAACCCCAAACAGAGGTAAATAACACTTTACTTTTTTATTTTATTTTAAAAGTGCTAAATAAAAATTTCCCCGAAATTTACCAAGCACTGGGAAAAAAGATAAAACTTTAAAGTAAATCAGTGAATCAAAAGCAAGATTCGGAAGAATACCGATGTTTTAAAAATAGGTTTTGTACATCTTTAAGATGAATGGAATAAAGGGTTTTTCCAGGATCCAAAAATCTTTAAATTTTTTCAAATTTTTGTCTTAATTTTTAAAAAAATCTTGTGTTTTTGTGAAAAAATTTTTTTTTTAAAAAAAAGAAAAAAATGAAGGAATAGTATAAAAATTACAAATAACAAATTTTAAATTGGAAAACCAAACTACAGTAAAAAATCCCGGTTTTTAAAAATTTAAGTGTTTCGTTGGCTTGATTTCTGATTTTTATAAATAATTTTCTCCCTTTTTTCCTTGATTTCAAAATCATATATCTCTTTAAGGACCTTTTTTGTTTGTTTATCTCTTCCAAATAATTTGGTTCCCTTCGGAAATTAACTCGTCCCTTCCCGCCTTATATACCAAATTTCAAGAAAGCTTTTCCGAAACATCCTTCTAAATTGTTCGGAAAACTGGGAACAAACTCTTTTAATGGCTTGGAGTTTCATAATGGGAACATTTTTATTCCGAGGGGGAAACGCAGACAGCAAACCGTTGTTGGGGGTCCATTCCACAAAAAAGCCTTTTTTTTTTGAACACAAACATCGATCGTCATTTTTTCATTGGGTTTTTCCCCCAAACAGGGCAACAGGTCGTTTCCGTTCCTGGGGTCACAAGCAGCCATCTGTTTCTTGCATCAAAATTTGCTGCGTGCTTTGTTAACCCGTGATAATCGCATACGGTTTTGGGTTTCCACGAGCTGTCAAAGGGCGTAACCCGGCATGAAGAAAGGGGGGCAGGTGGGACCATGTTGACGCTAATTTTCAAAATTCATTCAGTTGGCCAGGAAAACCCCAAGCGGTTGTGATCCGGACTAACGATAAATTTTGGGTTTTAGGTCTCCATGGCTTGGTTGGGGGAAATTTGAGGTTCGGGAAACAAATGTCGTAGAGAGCTTCCTTTTCTATAGAATGTTTCATCAGTGTTTTCCGTTTTGATAACCGACAACGTTATTTTATGGTTCGACAACTGTGTCGGATACCTGCAAGAAGGAAGACCTTAATAAAAACAAATTGGAATACAAATCCCAAAAAAAGAAATAGCGTCAATCTAGTTTCCTAGAATTATACTTCATTTATTTGTTAGGAAATTTTTTTGTTACTTTATATTTTTCTGGAATATAACTTTGAGATGAAAGGAAAATTTAAAAGATCAGAAACTTTTAAGTATGCATAGATACGGATGCTGCAGATAACTAAAAACAACTTTCTGGGAAATTTAAAAAACTAAATTCAGGTTTTGAAACTAATTTGAACTTTTAAAATAAAATTTTTAATAAATAATTACGGTTAAAAATTTTTGAATTCTTGGCTGTCCGGGGTTAGCCGCGTCATGGTCGATGGAGCTGACGTTTCGGCCCCTCTTGTTTTGGCCCTTAACTAGCTAATACGGTTGGGTTGTCGGCTAATCCGGGCGCCAAGAATTTAACATTTTCCCCCCGGGAAACCTACGACTCGAAAAAAATTTTTTTGGCAAGGGAAATTTCAATTTATTTTGACGAAATTTATAATATTTCGTATACATTATTCGTATACATTTTCAGAAGTTTATAACAATTTCGTATACATTTGATATTCAGTATTTAAAAATTTTTTTTTAAAGGCAACAAAGGTAAAATTTTGGGAAATTTAAATTTCATCCCGATTTAAGAATCCTTATACAAAAAATAATTTCAGATTTTATTCCGCATACCTGATTAATGTAAATTTATAAGGGTAACTGTTTTAAATTCGACCCGCAAAAATAACTTTTAAAGAAAGTTTGTTTAAGTCTTATACAATCGTATTAAAAAATTTATTTAATCCCCTAATACAGAAGCTTTTTTATCAAAATAAACGGAGGGGTTATATTAATACAAATCACTTTATACCCAAAAAGGGAAAAATTCAAAATGCATTATTACCAAAATTTTATTTCCCAAACGTTATATGCAGAAGTATCCTCTATATTGCGGAAAATTTCTATTTCCGATAATTCATTTTTCAAATTTTCTAATTTGCTTTTTTTCATTTTTTTGCATTTTTAAAATTTTTAATTAAATATTTTTCCCCGACGACCGCGATAACTTGTGTATTCAGTACGGAAAGGGGAATGCAGGAAGAAAAAATTTTTTGTTGATTTTCAATTTAACTTTTAAAACATGGAATGGGAAAAAACGATTAGTTTTCATGACCAATTTCCCGTCTTTTCCCTTTAAATTTATACGCTGATGTGTTTTTTTTCATAGGGTGTCCCCATTTCAACTCAATTTTAATTTTTTAAAATATAAAACCTTAAGTCTGCTGGGGGTAATTTTGGGTTGAGAATCATTGGGTCGATATGCACCAATGTTTCATTTACAATGTGAAATCCACCTTGTTCCCAAAATTGAATAATACAATGGTAATGGAAATGAGTTATCTTTAGGTACAAAGCCGGGTGAAAAAATAGTAAAGTACGTCCTTTTGGGAAAAAAGGTATAAGTACGTTTTTAAACTTCCCAGAAAAGGGGGCTCCACCCTTTGGTGGGATTTTTTTCGGGGGTTCCCTTTTTCAGGACAATCTTGAAGTCTTATTATCTCCCTTTTAAAAGAGTACCTATATTTTGGGTTTATTGAAGTAAATATGGGAAAATTTATAACAAACATGCCAATTTTCAGAACTTTTCTATCCACTTAAAACATCAGAAAATATCTCTTGTGACCCGTTACCTGTGAAGGCCCCGAAAGGAGGCAAAAAAAGGTCGATAAAGACTTATTTTCTAACTCCTTTTTTCTTTCCGTTGTATGGGGGGAACGTGGGTTTACATTAAAAAATTTAAACTGCATTTTTAAAAAAACACATAAACAAAACCCCAAAAAGAGACTCGATTGGAATTCCATGAGGGGATTTAAAGGGGAATATTTTAAAAAGTTGTACTGGATTAAAGTCAAAAAGGGAAACAACGAAGGAAAAATATCAAGTAACTCAGGATTTCACAGGAATTTTTTGTTACATGCAATGGGGAATCCATGGTTTTCATTTCCCCTTTTTTAAATTCCTTTAAAATTTTTTCATTCAACAAATATGAAGAGGCCTAAGACCCTAAACAGGTGTTTGTTTTATTACAGGCCCTCAAACCGCGCCCGCACAATTTTTAAAAACTATCGAAAGTCCTGACCCCAAGCGGTTGTATTATTCCCACAGTTTTCAAACAAACCCCCCGCACAGGGTACTTTCCCCCCGGAAGCCCCGGGTTTTCCCCCTTTAAAAACTAGAAAAGGGTGCCCCACGCAAGCTGGAGCGGGAGGCAGTGAGTAGTGGTTTCCTTCAAAATTTTTAGATTTTTTTATCAAATAACCGATCATTGTATTGGATTTTATTCTTACCACTAATTACTATTCAATTTTATTTTTTTAATGATTTTTCCCCTTTAAAAAAACATCTTTTCAAAATGACGGGAATATGGTTTTTAATGGGAATTTGTTTTATATTTCAAAATATTTGTTTTTTATTATGTATTATTCTTTTTGTAATTTTATATAAATGGAATATATTTTTTCTTTAAAAAATAAAATGAAAAAATTTTAGCTAAATTTGGGAAAAAATAACTGTCAAGTAACTTTTTTCAGAGACTGACATGGGCCCCGGTATCTTTACGCCCCACCACCCGTAGCTTTCAGCCCCCCCCTTTTTAAAACTCGCGCCCAATTTTCTAGACGCAGTGATAGGGCCCAAAAACGTTTTTTCCTTACCCATGACCTTACACCCTATGCTAAACTGGGCGCAAAGGGAAAACCCTTTACAATGGATCTTGGTGCTTGCAACAAAAATGTTGGTAGCCGTGTAACAAAAAAAACTAAATATCCCCAATCCCCCACAATCCTTTTCAGATGCTGGAAATTTGACACTCCCTTTCTTTCCCCCGGTCTGGTTGTTTAACAAAAAAGGTTTAAAAACCCTCACTCCCCCGTGCGGAGAGACGATCCCGGTGCACTTACAATGGGGAAAAAAATGGGACTATATTAAAATGGGAAGGTAATAATGGACATTTCTCAGTGTAATAGATACGAGCAGTATCGTAACTTACACGAATGTATTAATCCTTTACATCAGTTTTGTACGGGACTTTTTTTGGAATTTTTAAATTAAACTTTCACATTGAATCGTTTCGGGACAGTTGTTTGGGGGGTTCCAAAAGGCCATCGGGGGACACTTCCCCGGATTTAATTTTACATCGAGTTTCTACGGTCTTTTTTCAATTTTGTAAGTTAAACCCCACTTGAATCGTTTCGGGCCCGGTTTTTGCAAATTCCCGCCAAGGCCATCAGGGGAATATCCCAACCCCCCCCACATTCTCCGCAGGTGGCTGTGACTACCAGTCCGCCTGCGAGGGGAAAATTTGAGTCCGGGGTCAAAATAAATTTCAATCCCCATTTATCTTTTGTATTCCCCATTATAAACGAACTTTCTGTTTTTCGATAAAACGCCCAAAATTTGGGGATTTACAGCACAAATAATGACTTTAATTTTACAGCACGAATAATGCGGTATCCCCATTCAGCAATTGAAGGAAATTTCGGGTGGATTAAACGGTGGACCACCCTTTTCTCCAGATGTCAAATGTATGGGACGTCACAAGAAAGTTGTTTTAAAAATGAAGTTTAATTCTCTTATAAATTTTAAAATTTTTTTTACAAAAAAAAAATTTTCAATTCGGGTTATGATGTTGCTTTTTTCATTCCCATCAATGAAAAATCATTTCAAAAGTCGCTCGTTTCCCAAAACTGCTCCCGCAATACTCTTAACATTATAAACTAAATCATAAACTACTATTAAAAAAATATTACACAAAAATACTAATAAAAAAAAAATTAAAACTAAAAAAATAAATTTTAAAATAAATTCAATATACAAATCAAAGGGAAACTTTTCAGAACATTTCAATGTTAAGGTAATTTTTCCTAAATTTCTCTGTATTCAGTCCCGGGAACCTTAAAGGGGATTCTTCGTCGAGACCACATGGCCCCAGGATGTCTCCCGGGGGGCGGACAAAACGTCTGAAATATTTTTCAATGGACCCACCCCTTAGGGAAGAAATCTTTGGCAAAACCTCCGCCGTAATCCTACATTGTTTATGAAATACATTTTTTTTTCTGATGGGTCAAAAACCCGTATCATAATAAAGTCGTATTTTGGTATCATTACGCAACTATGGGCGGGGGCGCGCTAAAGGTGGTGGAGACGCGGTCGGAATTTGACGTGGCCGACATCCCCACCCGGGGCCTGCCGCCGCCCAGCAGTGCGTGAGCTGAACCCTGGATCGCCGCCTCCCTCTCCTTGGGACGGGGTCCGGGCCCCCCGGTGACCCCGGGGCCTCCCTGTAGTGGTTGGCCCAGTTGTTGCCCGGCCCCACGCCCGAACAGAATTGTCGGGGCGGAAGATGCGGGGGGGCGGCACCGCACCAGCCTGGGGCCCGGGTCGGTCCCAGTACCGGGCCGGGGCACTACCGTTTTTCTGCAACATCGATTGAAGCAATCCGCGCAGGGCCCTTGGTCCCGTGATTCATTTTTAAAGGGAGGGGGGGTGATCATCTCGTTGGTTGAATCTCCCCCCCGCCCCCCACCAGCGGGGGACCTAGCTCGACAGCCCGCTCCCGACCGGGTTTTCCCCACGTGTGTGCTGGGGGTTGTTGTGGGGGTGTTTGGAAGATGGACAAAAAAGAGAACGTGCGGGTTTAAAGTCCGTTTCTGGGGGGGCTGCTCCAGCATTCACCTGATGTTAATCGGAGAAAACACTGAAATCTTCCGATCTAAATAGCCGTCCAATTGTCCTCCATAAAGCTACTGAATTCAACCTGGCTATGTAGCTAGGAGTCACAAACCTCCACCGTCCGAACGAACTCAGACCTATCGGTCAAAGGCAGTGCAGTGATATCAGTTGATGCCTCAGCCACCTAAGTCTCCTCTCAGTGGCTGCCTTCGACCCAGCTGTGAGCTAGTGTCGAAAATCTGCTACTGTGGAACTGGAATCGTATGACCTCCCAGTCATGTCACCATACAGACACCAGTAATGCTGTATCTGAGCTGATCTAAAGGTTGCAAAACAGACATATTCTTTCTTCTTCCACCTTGTAACCTGAAAATGGTTTAATGCACTTTTAATTACAAAAGCTTGGATAAATAATTTCTTTAACACATACTCGTGACCTTTCAAATCTAAGTAGGTCCAAAATAATCAATGCAATCAACTGGATCTCCTCAAAGATCTAGAAATGTGTGTACAAAAGAAAGTACTGAAACAAGATTCTTACACAATATTTTGTAGGAAAACTCATACAGAATTAAATAAAGTATTAGTCCTTAGACCAGTAATGCTGTATCAGGCTCCTATGTAGTTTCACTAGCATCATGGTTCCAGTACTATGATAGCTCACATGAAAGCAGTTAATAAACATTCACTGACAGTATCCACAGCAAACTCTTCTCATCAAGTATGGTGAGTTTTGTAGTAGTTCAACTCGACAGAGATCGGATTAATTACAGTCAAAGTCAAGTAGTTGTAACTACTGCAGGATTGACAGAGTAATATCCACGGCGTCAGTAATGGTCCTTAAAGAACAACATTTGAAAAATAAATCAAGGCTTCACTAGTTTTAAATGCGGAACTACCTTTTAGTGTGAGGTTTAGGACATTGTAATTGAATTATTTTCTTTCACTGTTTAAAGAACGAACTGAAAAATCTATTAATATCAGTATAACAATAATGAAACAAACCGGTACTTTTTTCCTTTTTGTCTCAAACACGATTCAGGGTTCAAAATATGATTGTATATCTAAGTCAGTGTCTAACCATTACTAAAATTTTGCTATTTTCATATGGCCAATTCTGGAACATAATGGGAGTTCGGATAAAAAAGGAGAATTAAAAACTCTTGCCACTATCATGCTTTCTACTATTAGTTTGAAGTCTCAATCTCAAAAAAATTTTGGAGTATTCTCACGTAAGGCGTATTTAGCAAAATCACGTAGAAATAGCAAACTGCAACTTCAAAATTAAATAGTGGTTAACATTGTAAATCATAAGTCAAATTTGTTTGTTGCCAACGCAATTTATTATTCAAGTACCTATTATTTTAACGAAACTAGACAGATAGGAAAATAATGGATTTGAACATGTTGTGTTGGACCTTTTGAGCTTTCAGCTATCATTTATGGGTGAATATAGTTAAAACAAATCTGCCAATCTGTTTACTGACATGTTTCAAAATATTCAATGAACTTACCTAATGCTTCATTGTAATACACGTCGATTCTTTCTAACTGTAAACAAGAATGTCCTGATTTTCCTGTTTGATCGATTCCATGTTCTTCTGACAGAACTTCAAAACTGAAAAATGAAGAATGTGATATTCAAGGGTATACAGATATCTATGAAGATTGTTATATTGTATAAATACCTACTTAGCACCAATTTGATTGCCACACTGGCCAACCTGAACGTGTACTATTCACGCATTTTGACTGTACACTGTAAAGAAATAGGATAAATGTTTGGGCTTAATTTTGTCTTAGACACCACATTTCCTTTTTCAACATCAAAGAAAATATATATTATACTCAATTCATGGTAAAATGTGCAGTACACCTACAAATGATCGCAATTCAAAATACAAATGATCGCAATTGGTAAGAATGAGATTTTGACCCGCTAGTCATAAATACGCCCTGGTAGTAGCGCACAATTTAGCGATCCTGGCTAACTCAATCTCAAAGTTAAAGTTCAAACTTGGTATATTTTGTAATGGATATTTTCTGCTTATATAAAATTGAAAAATTCATATTTATCTTCAAGGAAAGAAAATCAATTGATATTGACTGCTCGCTTTAGAAGCAAATGGGGATTAATGGACCCACATTAATTTATTCGATTCACTTTGTTTTCAAAACTGCTTAAAATCTCATTATAATAATCATAATTATCAATTTATTTGAATCATTATTGTTTCAAAGTAATTTCTTATAAAATTAATGATTCATTTCATCATTCATTTTCTGAAAAATCGTCAATGGTATTCTCAGAACCTTGTAAATCACTACTAATTGTCCTCTCAAGTGGTTGTTGGACACAAATTTAAAAGACATGTAAGTTGGCACCATTTTCTGCTTTGAAGAGATCTTTTATGAAAAATCCTGAACATCATTCGAATCAGAGGGTAAATATATGTAAACGATTAAAATACATTCAGCATGAAATCGAAGCATTATTCTATAATAGTTAATACTTGATATGCTTTTCACTCAGTGATATGCGTATCATGTACCAATAGTGCATGCACAATAATCTTGATAGTGACGAAGATGTTGACTAATGCAATTCTGGTTTAGTTTATATATCACCACTTTGTAGTTTTCTACCCCAAATACAAGCTCTGATTGAATTTAATCAAATAAAATGATATTTCGAGAATCACAATTGATAAGACTCAATTAAGATTGGATAGTCTTTCTCAATCTTCATTTTTATTCGAGTGATTTGGCGCTTTGATATTATAGCGAGTAAATATAAAATCATTGTTTCAAATATTTAGGTTCCTTTGTCTTCTGAGTTAGAAATAAAAAATTGTTTGAATTAAGAACAGATTTCTACAACCAACTACATTGCAGAAATAATGTAAGAGGTTCTTCAATAAAAATTAAAGGAGTTCAAATTTGGGATGTTTTTTCTAATATCATGCAAAAGTACTCATACACATTGGGCATCACGAAGAATATAGCGTAATTGTAATGTAAAGTTAAAAGCGTGAGAAAATATTTTGAACAAAGAACCCATAATTTATAACTATAAACACTGTAATACAGGAAAGAAGTGATACATTACATTTTGATAAAAATTTTGAAAGGAGAGAGAAATCGAGGAGGCAGCTCGTTGGAAAGTAAATTAACTATGTTACATGGCAACGGCAAGACAAATTAATGTTATTGTTATCTTATGTTGTATTAAGAAAGAATTAAAGGAGCCTCAGGAAACGATATTATTTTGAGATTTCATTCTATAGAGCATACTGATTTTAGGAATTTTGCATAAAGATTGTTTAAATTAATTCCAAAAAGATAAGTAGAAGAAAAAGTGGTAGCATGAGTGAAAAATAAACTCAGTAGAATAATCTAGTGAACGGATCTGGTCGATAATATTTCTAAAATTTTCTAATTTTATTAATGTAAATTCCCTAAAACACAGGTAATTAAGCTCATATTTATTTTAAAACTTTCCTTAATGTCTATCTTCTCTGAAATCAGAAAATCAGAAGTTTTATAAATCAGTCAATTTATTTTGTGATACTTTGGTTCCAATTTATTTAATAATAATAATAATAATAATAATAATAATAATAATAATAATAATAGATTACTAATTTATACTTCACATCTTGACAGGAACTTTAATACAGATTTACTCATTTTATTACAAACAGAACATTATTACAGTTAATATTAAACAGAACAGTTTTTATTTGAGTTATCTATTTCAAAGCATTTTCCTACAAAATTCGATTGCGGTTTCTTATGCTCAACCATATGTTTAGTGTTAAAATACAAGCAATTTTTATTTTACTTTAAATATATTTAATACTGAATACTATTTAAAAAATCGTCAATTCCATGACTAAATTTGCAGCATTATACGAGAAAAATATAATATATCTTCGTCATAATATTTTCTCATACTAGTTTTGTATTTCAGGTCCACTATAAATTGTGTTCTAAAATGTTGCTGAACTCAGTTTTTGTCAACTAAGCTAAATGAAGATTATTATGCTGAATTTTATGAAATTCTCCATTAAAGTAATAAATAAATAATCGTTTACAGTGGAAACGAGAGAAATTATTTTCATATCATTTATTTCATAAGGAAATTATATTTTACAATTTTAAAATTTACAAGGCGTGACCTAACATCGTCAAATCCAGAAAATATATATCTACATTAGAAACAAAGATATTGCAGATTAAGATTATGATCAGAATACTCTTTATAATAATTCTATAATAATAATTCTGACTGAAGGTTTGAGACCATTCTACTAGTAAGTGATGATTGTAGAGGAAAAGAAACTTCCATAATTATTTTAATCACTTAGGCATGGTTATCAAAAGATACTTACGAGTAGGTAAACACTATTACCCGATTATATCATGTAATAATACTACTACTTCATTCCACAGAAGTAAAAATACTTTGGTGCTAAACCAACACAGACTTTCTCGTAATATTGGTAACGGATTGTCATATTAGGCGAGTACTTGGTACAAACTGGAGAATTCCACTTTCTATATGGAGCAAACTACTTCTCTTAACACTTCTATCCAGAATCCACGTTCTATGCCCTTTAGCAGAAAATTGATTGATGCATAAAACGTCGCTCGTCGTCCGAATGACTGTCTATCTGAAAACTCTAGCGTGTAATATATGAAGTTATTCCCAAATTGATATTCCAGTTGTTCTGACAAATGACCCGACAGAATATTTTGAATTTGGGGTTACTTTAAATGAAGTCCTTTATATGAAACTTTATTAGACGTCATTTGAAGCATTGTACTCTAAATGCATTAATGTGTACAAATTGCCGGTAATGTAAATATTAATGATGGTAGAGATATTTAAAAATAAATTTGAGCAAAAAAATATATAAAAGAATACAGCAAACTTGCGTTTATGTAATCTTATTCAATGATAATTCAATTCAATACTGTCTGCACAAACAGTGAGTAGAAAAACATTTGAGTGAATTTAGAAATCGTTCTTTAAATTGTCTTTATTTCAAAATTAGTCGAAAACTATTCATATTTTAGAAATATGTTATCTTTATTTGAAGATCTAATTTTTAAGAACAAATTTTATTCAGAGAAAATCCCTATCTTCAATAATGCTGTTGTGGGCAGACGCCGAAAAAGTTTAAACTTTGCAATTTTCGAAAATTCATTTTAACTAAACCGTTGCTTCAGATTTTGCGTGTCTGTATGCTATATGAGGACAGACTCTAACAACAAAATTGCTGGCAATTTGAGAAAAAATTAAAGCGTCCTCAAAGCTTTATATAAAGTAGCACAAAATTTAAACTTGGTTGCAAATTCAAGGACCGCGACTTTAGCCTTAACGAATAAGGAACATCAGTTTTAGTGAAATCCTGCTTACAGTTCCACTAAAGATAGTCAGACGTCTACCTATTTTTTATATCAACCACAAAATGTGAATCCTGAGTACAAAAGTGTTCTGACTGTAATTTGCTACATGAAGAACAAATTATCATAGTCTTTATTAGCAACCTACCATAGATTTTTCTCCGAAATTGTCGTGTTCAACGAACATTACATAACGTTCTCTATACTACGTATCTAGTATGAAAAAGTAAAAATTCTTGTCTGAACCTCACAAAATTGTTCATGGAAATTAAAATCTCAACTACCTCTATAATCTACATATGTGTATACGTAAAATAAATGCCTTTTAATAAATTCAAAGAAATGAACATTAAAGAATATTTATTTATAATAAGTTGTCACTTTCGATGATGGACACACTGATGTAAATAATAATTATTGACGATGGGTAATCAAGAGGTGGCTTATCGAAGTTTGCTTCATTTGTAACATTTGATAATTTGCTTTTTTCGCACTTAAGGTCAATGAAATTGTTTTGGAGGTAGGAATAAAAAAATTTTTAAAATGACACATTGTTAATTTGCTTTCAAAACTAAGTATTTAAAGAAAATGAGCCAATATCTTAAAAACAGAACACATTTACCCTGAAACTACATTAGTGCTACAGCAGCATATTTTCCCATTATTTCTAACTAAAAAATTAAAAATTCAGTTTTCAACGAAAATAAAACCTGCGTCATTTTTAAGCAGTCTTTTCTACCGGGAGAAAAAAGAAAGAAAAGAATTAGAGCTGTATCTCAAAAAATTTTTAAAAAGCATTAATTTCAAACACAAGCGAAAACTACTATTTTTTTAAAAACATGTATATGAACATTTCAAAACTAATTTTTAAAATAGATTTTAATAATCATAAGTTAGCATCATCGTCGGTTGTTTGGTATGAAGGACTCATTCGACTACGCGTGTTAGTGGAAGTAATTTACTGAATATCCGACAAGATGTATTCATTTTCCTTAGAACAACACGCCAATACGATTTTTCTATGGAATACTCGCCGATATCTGCCGCAGAAACCCTTTTATTACTTCGTAAGAAGTGTAATAACCCCCCTATCATAATCGCTTTTGCCCCGGCTAGCCATGACGGGGGACGAGGATTTTTAAATTAACGAACTACCTTTCTGAGTTCGTGGAAGGAACAAGGTAAACAAAATGTATTAAAAAAAGGAAGATTCATACTTTGGATCCATTTCAGCATTAATTTGGCAAATGAAAGCGTGATGCACAGGGCCCAGCATGAGCCACAAATCCTGAGAGGTGGCTCAGGAGATCAACTGATGTCACGTAGTGCCTCTGGCCGGCAGGTTCTAGATTCGAGCCCCGACGGAGGCAGGATTTTCGACACTAGCTATATAGCAGATCGAGTGCTGTTGCTGTCTGGGGGAGAATTCTAGTGGTTGGCTGCTCTGATTTGTGTTTTTTTCGATCAACACCAGGTGGATGCCAGAGCAGTACCAAAAAATGGGCCTTGAACCGCGTGCGAGATTTCTTCTCTTCCTTGTCCTATCCTCACCCTTTCACACACTAACATACTACACTTTATTTTGCCGGGAGTCAGTTCAGGAGCTTAGAGCTTGTTCCGGCTGGAACGCTGCCCTGCTGGGGAGATACCTAGTTCCTGTTAGACGATATATCGGCGCCATCCACATATTCCCCCCGCCGGTGAGGTAGATTTCTATTCGAAAAAAAGGTATCGGAACACTTTACCTAATCAAATCTAGGCGCTCGTTTGTTGAAATTGTTTGAAAGTGAGGCTAGGCTTCCAAAATAATAATTTTAGATGTAATTTCTATCTTAGAAATACCCAGCTCCAGACATCGTGTGCTGCTAGGACGAAAATTTAAAACTGTTAAAGACGCGTCAGAATTTTCCAAATTTCCAAGCGAAGAATTCCAGAATCTGAAGCCTAAGAGGTGAAAGGCTTTCCCTTTCCTAAAATGCGGGATGCTGACTCGCGGGGTGGGGGGCAGGGACAATGGCGGGGGAAAGGGGGCTTTCCGGCGTGTTTGCAGTATCGTGGCGTGAATCGGGGTAATTACAGTACAAGTCTTCTTCTTCCCCTGCAGTGGAACTACACCGTGCGGCGTTTCCCCACTCAAACTTCACTTCTTCTACCTTGCCTCCATCATCTCCTTTATGCCACTGTTCTATTGTCTGTTGCACCCATCATACCATCTGAGTCTTGGTCTACCTCTCTTCTTCCCATTGCACTACCACCTCCAAGATTTTAATGACTATCTTTCCTCCGGCATTTCTCTAAGATCCCGCACCTTTTAACCTTCTTCCGTCTATTGTACCCATTATCCCCAAATGACACTGTTGCTGCTTTGTATTTTCATTTCTAATTATTTCCGTTAACATACTCTGTCTTCTTGAAATTGATTTTCAAGCCCCGTTTTCAAAATCTTACGTTTAATTTTCTTAACATAATAATGCGCATCGTCTTCATCCTCTGTGAGTATCACTTGGTCATTTCAAAATTTAGTAAAAAAAAACATATCGACATTTAATTTTATTCCATCCTTTCACATTTTATCTTCATTTTAGAGTTTCCCCTAGATAGATTTTGAACAGGTTGGTGCAATACAACATCGTTCATTACTTATCTTCATTTCTTTTGATATGTTAATTAGGAATAATAATTCCTAATTTGAATAAGCATTTTTCCCGTATATAAATACCCAATGGCCTAAATTTATATTCTATTGATATTTTTGTGTCCATGCTATCCACAATTTTGAAAGGGGACACTGTCGTATGCCTTTGCAAGGCAATATGTACTAGATGTGTCTCAAGGTTATGCGATCATTATCTAAAACTTGTCAATGGTAAATAAATGATCTATGCAGGATCTACCCACTCAAAAGCCACTTTGTTCTTCCTTTTCTTTTTCCCAATCTGTTTAATAGTTTTACTGTATATTTTACCAAAGGAACTCGGAGAGTTATACAACGCATTCCTTCTCATCTCATTTTTGAATCTATTGAAGATGTAATCCACTTTAAACACAGTGCGTAGTAAAAGTAAAAATTCAATTACAAAACTTCAATATTGTAGTTATAAGATGATCGAAAAATTCAAACTGAAATTTTCTAAAATTGAGTCATGGACTTTTTCATCAGTGTACTTTATCTAGAAAGGAATGTAAAAGTGTATTAAAATTAAAATAAACTTTTTTGAAACATTTTGAAAATGTTGTGAAGCAATTTTCCCCAAACCCAAAATATCAATTTTAATTCTTAGGGCTTCGAGTTTAGCCAAATCGATTGAAGAATATAAATTTTTGGAGAAAATGTAAATGGTTTAGGCGCTAGTGTTGACTGCAGAGACACAGACAGACTGAGAGATAAAGTGGCAAACGTTTTCCATAAACCTATTTTCCGATATCAAAGACTACTACGTAATAGTAAAAATAAAGACTCGCAGCTGGGGGAAAGAATAGTCAGTCCTCGATACATTTAAACTTTTTCCAAGGCCACTGAAAGATTCTATCACTTGGGCATTATATAACAGTAAAGACATACTTGGCTATAACCTTTTCCCGCAGTTCCAGGCAATACCATGTTGCCTGTAAATTTATCCTTAACTTTTCCTCGAGGAAGGAAATTTTATAAATAAGTCAAGTGGCACCCAAGTTACTGAAGAACAGTTACAGTTTGAGTATTGGGTTGCAAAATGCAACTCAAAACAAGTGAAATCGTGAAAAACTCTCCAAATATCATTGCGAAAGAAGTTATTATCAATCCCAACAAGCGGGAGGACGTCAAAAAACTTTTGAAGAACCACTACAGAAAAGTGGATGATGAATGGACTTTAACTTTTCAAGCAGTTTTGGGGTTGACAAGGCGAACATTTAAAAAGAGATCTTTGAAGAACATGGAAAAGACGAAATAGAAACCCCGAAAGATAAATATGTTTCACTACCAGCAGATAAAACAGCAACTATTCAATAAATTATTCTACATTAAATGGTTCTGATCGTATTAATTTAAAAAAATATAATACTTTTCCCAAGCTCTACCTATCGGTGCCAAAACGACACTTCTTCACATTTCCCCAAATTTTTTCAGTCCCCTAAAGTAACTAAATTATGTCTTTAATATAATGATACAAGACTAAAACATAGTCCTATATCCAAATTTTCATTGAAATGTATTTAGCCCTTTTAGAGAAAATGTCTTGGAGCAGTGAAAGCTGGTCTTGAATCGCATGAGGTTTGGATGAACTTCTGTGTGCCTTGAACACTGTCTCGATTTGAAATCGCCTCAGAAGATTGTCTATCCTGTCCGTGACCCTTGTATATACATAGTGTGTGGCGATTATCCTGTTTTCTGTGTCGTGGGATTCCTCGGTGTCGCGGTCGTGAGTACGTTTCAGGGCCCTGTTGATCGTAGATTTGTTGTTCCCGTTCGCGGCTGAGGTCGCATCCAGAGCTTGCGTTCTGCGGGAGACTGTCTTGATCGCAGATTCTAGTAGCACGGATGGCCAGGTTGTCAGGATCCCTTCTTCGTCGCTGGGTGGGGGTGCAGATGGATGAAGACAGCGGTTTGTGTAGGTGGATTTTCTGAAACCGGATGCCCTAGACTGCTGTCGTTTCTCCTACTCAAGACGTCCAGGAAAGGTAGCTGGCCATTCCTCTCTGTCTCCCTAGTGAATTTTATTTCGAGGCGGCACTGTCTATGTGGGCCAAGAATTCCTGTAGGAATCTCGTCCTTGAGGCCATATCCCAAAGGTGTCGTCGACGTATCTTACTCCCTTGTAGGTTTGAGGCGAGTTATCCCGAACCTGGTTTTCGAATACCTCCATGAAGAGTTGGGGGATCGGTGACTGGCTCCCAAAATAGGACGAAGTGGACGTAGTACATTACATACATGTTACAGGTATAAACAAAAAAATTGTAAAATGCCTAATCAGGCAAATGTTGGACTCATTATATCTGTAAATTAACATCCCGAATTTAAATAATTACTAGAAGATACAATTTTAAAAACTGCATTGAAATTTTAAAGTAAAACAAGAACAGAAACACATGTACAGAACAAGGATTGTAATCCTTGGCTAAAACAACCTTTGAGAATTTAACTATATTAGGAGGTCAACTGCCGGTTAGGGGGCATTTAATGGCTTAGAATAAGAAATAAAATTAAATTGATGTAGTTTAATGTAAACAAATGGGCATTTAAATGCATTAGAAAAGTCGAATACGAAACAACAGCGAACGCTTACGCGCTTTTCCTACGACAACATGCCAGTGCAGACAGTCGACAAATTCCAGGCCAACAGAGAACGGTGACTCAGTGCATCAATTGATTTACTAGGGCCTCTAACCGGGTGGTCCCAGGTTGAGTCCCGACGGCGGCAGGATTTTCGACACAGCTTTCCCAAATAGGTCAATTCAGAATGAAGGAGGATTCTAGCGGCCGGCTGCTGTGATCGGTGGTTTTCCCTAGTTTCTCGATCGACACCCGGCGAATGACGGGCAGCACCTAACAAACGGGCTATGGACCGCGCGGATCTTTTCTTCTCTTCCTTGTCCTCTCTTCACCCCCTACACTCCACCCTACTAACATGCCACTACCACCAAGCCGGCAGACCGTTCGGGACTTAGAGCTTGTCCCTGCTGGGGCGGGGCTCCGCTGGAGGAGATCGTGGTTGGGAAAACCCCCTTAACCGACGGGGGTCGGCGCCGATCTGGCCATCCACCGCCACGTCCGAGCAAAGCACGCCTTACTCTGATGAAACTAGCGCCATAGTAGTTGACGCGCCATCACTAACAATGCGAATGACTAACAATCAATCAATCAACCAAGGGCCAAGGGTTCGTCTCGCATCGCCCCCCGTTCCTCCTTCCTTCCCATGCCCTTCTTGCGCGCCTGCCCTCGCCCGTCGTATTTACAAACGCGACCTCGCCTGCCACGCCCCCGGCCGCCCCGCCACGCTACGCGCCGTTCCGCGCCGGCGTGTAACATTACCTGTAAGCCCATTTAAAGGGCAGCGCCAGCGCCGCCGGGTGGGCCAGGAAGGGGTGGGGGAGGGGGCGACAGGCGTGCAGGAGAAAAAGGGGCATCTCGTTTAAGCCTCTGCGCCGAGCCCCAGGGGTGCCGAATACACGGGCCGCAGCTGGCTCCGTCTCACCTCGGGTACGCACAATCTGATGACGGGGCCCTTTTCATATCACGGACATCGCTTTAAGACGTGGCACTCAATGATGATAAATATTGTACTTTGATTAAATTAAAACAAATGTTTCTTAAAAATAAATTAATAATTAAACATTTTTACTCTAGCAATTTTATTAATAACTAGTGAACTCCAGAGCTTAGTTATTACTATCATTACATGTCTCATACTATTAGTCATGTGATTTTAATCACATTTTACGCTCGACTGCGAAACTTTTTAAATCTTGAAAGACTCTCAAATATGAATTTGTTCTATGTCCTGGTTTGGACATGTTTGTCAAATATCCTAGTGTTGAAAAGGGTTTGCCTTCAAATTTGGTATGCATTAACTATGATACTGTCTTGGAGAAAATTTTTTTTTCTTGTTCGAGATAATGTTTAAGTAATAATTCGCCGATATTTTAGAATTCCGGGTAGAATATGCAGCGAAGTCCGCTTAATACTTTAGGGTGCGGCAGGTTGCATAGAATTCTGTTCAGGGACGCTTGAGTCATCAGACACTCATAGATCATAATCAACAACGCTCTCATTTTTTTTCTACGTGCAACAGACATACTACCTCCATTGTACGACATCTATAACCTCCGTGCAAAAACAAGCAATAAGTTGACAAAGTTTTGTCATAATCGAGCGGTGGCAATGGCAGCGCATAAATACGAACGAACAAACAAACATTGATTTTCTGTATATTGAAATCCGTGTACTGTAAGCAATTCAAAATACTCAGGTTTTTAAATTTCAAAAAACAATAGTTTTCATGTACATATAGTTATCAGTGTTATTAATCTGTGTGCCGGGATAAATTAAGAAAATTAATCATCCCTTTTGGGCCCTATTTAATGATTTAATTACAAACTCACAAACACGAGAAATATCTAAAAACAATGAAACATTAAGTTTTTTTTAGAAATGTAAATATTTCATTGTATTATTTCTATTCTTATACTGAGTCTATCGGCAATTCTAATATTCAGTGCATCTCCTACGGCACTGCTGACGTCATGTGACAGCAAGTCTCTGAAGAAGAGCCCGTGCCATGAACAACGAAAATTTGCTATTCACATGTTGCGTTATGAAACTGCAGCTTTTATTTCTATTTTGGTATGTAAGAATTGCTGTACTTTATAAATACACTTTGTTATTTCAGTAATAGTGAATACTGTTTTTGTTAAAATATTTAATTATTGCAGTGTTGTTCTTATTACTTAAGCATTTCATTTTTTTGAGCAGTGTTCATGCTACTTCTTGAAAAATCCATATTGTTTCGTTATTTACAGAATTTTGTGTTCAAGTCTCAAATTTGACAATTGTTTTTTGAATATAACATAAACATACTATAAACTTATTTATCAAATTATATACCAATGTGTGCATCTATGATTATTGAAATTTATAATCTTAATTCGTGTCGAGACTCAGGCATTGGTTTCTTGGGTTCGTTTGAATAATTTTAATATTTAGCGCAAATGAATAAGGCTCTTCAAAAAAAATATACTCTATTTGGGAAGAGTAAGTGAGACAAAAGTGAAAAAAGAGGAGGAAATAATAGGAAAGGAACGATCTCACAGCATTTTGATGAAGAATTGTATTATCTTTGTTAGAAACGAATTAAAAAACAATCACAAATATATCTAGTTATTATATTTTATCATTCTAAGAGATTTTACCAAATTAGTGCAAAAAATTTTGTTTCACTCTCTATTTGTAGAAGTGGATGCAGTTGTGACCGTTGATCGAAATATCAGGCCGAAATGTATAACATCATGCAGCTCTGTATATTCATATAATACCCTCTGCCAAAATCTTAACATAGTTTATCTAGAAATCTTAAATTATATTTCGTAAGAAAGTTAAAACAGTTATTATAAAAATATAATAATTTAAATATGCAGCCCCCCACTCTAGTGAGGGGGAAGTCGCCCAAAGGTGTCTAAAAGTGTCTAGGCGTAGTCCGACTCAGTGCACCCGGTCTGAAGGGTGAGTTTGGGAGCCCCCTGGGGCATGGTTTTTCCTTTTCCCTTCATGTTTTTTTGCTTGGAAGGCCTTGGGGTTTGCGACCGGACCAAACCCCCAAGTGTAGGTCTGGTAAAAATTTTAAATTTGGGGACATAGTAAATTTTCAGGGGGGAAAGTCGAAGACGGCTTAAAAAACCCCCGGAAAAGGAAAAATTCTTTGGGGGAAAAAAGTTCGTGTTTGAATTTTTGGGAAAATTTGGAAATAAGGAAAAGCTAAAATCTTAAACCCCAAAATTCCGGTTTTAAAATCCAATTTAAACTGTGCAATAAAAACACGCAAAAAAAAAATTTGTCCATCCTGCCCCCCCTGGCCCCGCCGCCTCTGCCGCGCTCCACAGCCTCCTACATTTTTTTAACCGCCTCGACTCCCAAACATCATGGCAAAGGCCTCGTTTTGCCTTCCGGCCCTCGTCAACCCCTTTTTCCGTCATTCTCCCCAAACCCTTTTTCCCCGCTCCCTCGCCCGTCAGCTCGGCCTCAATCCCCCCGGCCGGCTGCGACACCCCCCGGTTCCCCCCCTGCGATCCAGCCTCGCCCCCAGGGGAACCACAGCTATTTACAGATTTTTTCCTCCGTTTTATTTAGTTTAGTTCATCCTTATTTTATGGCGGAGGGGGCCATCGGCTCCTCTTTTTTAACCACGCAAATTTCGATCGCTCCTTTCGCGCGGAAAAAGGATATTTTTTTGGGCGACAAAAATGGCGGATCTCTTTCTCGGAGGTTTTTTAGGCAGGATTTTTTTCCCTTACAGTAAATCTACTACAGGGACAGCCGCTCCCCCGAAGGAAGGCGTAGGGATTTTTCCCCCCAAAAATCCAGGCGATCGGGGTAAACCGCAAGCCGGGTCTGATCGGTCAGGTGGTACGTCGGTTCTGACCGTTATCCCCAACCCGCCAACCCTTACCCGTTGTTTTTTTATCCCTTACCCTGGGGGTATTTTTTAAAATTTTGCCACTGTTCATTTTTTACATTGTGGGCGGTTTGAACATACAAACTTTCCCCCCGGATCTAAAATTCCTTTACATTTTAACATTCCACTTGAAGGATTTTTATTTTCCCCTTGACGATCACTGGACAAAATGGGGAGACTGGATGACCAAAAGAAATTTTTATATTCAGTACTGAAGGGGAACTTTGTGGAAAAATAAAAAAATACCATTTTTGAGTTCTTTAAATTTCCCCAAATCCCCGAAAGTTGAAAGTTCAATTTTTCCTCCCCAGTTTTGTTAGCTTTTAAAAATGGAAGAAACCTAAACGTCCCAAAAAAAAATAACGTTAAAAATTTTCAAAAAAAATTATGAATGTTTAATTTCAAGTTCAATAAAATCTTAAGAAGGATTCCTAAACTGCTGAAAAACTACTAGGTACAAAAACATTTAAAAAACTCAGTTCTAAATATTCCAATTTCACTATTGGGTTTTTACTCTCAATCAGTTTCCGGAATTTTCAGTCACCTGTTATACCTAGAACTTAAAAAGAAAAACTACTATGATACAAAATATTTGAAAAACCAGTTATAAATATTCCAATTCTATTCTTTTCTCAATCACTCCCTAATTCCTCTCCCGTCTCTGATTCCTAGAACTGTTAAAAAAACGACTATGGTAACAACACATGTAAAATCCCAGTTTAAATATTCCAACTTCACTATTCGCTTTACTCTCAATCACTTTCCCAATTCCCCAGCCATCTTCCAACTGGTAGGTCTCTCGGCGCCTTTTCCAGAAAGCATCGCTTCCACCGCACCCTTCTCCCCGCCTCCCCCGCCTGCTTCCCGCCCGCGCCTCCTCGTCACCGCCCGCCCCGCCCTCCCCGCCCCCTCCCCGCCCGCCCTCCCCCCCGGCCGGCCCCAGCCTCCCCCGCCCCGCCCCGCCCCGGCCCCCCCCCCCAGCCCGCTACCTCGTCACGCGCCGCCCCGCCCGCCCCTGCCCCCGCCCCGCCCCTCCGCCCCCCCCCCACCCACGCGCTGCCTCGTCACCGCGTTATTCCCGGTCGGACGAGCGAGCGGCGCTGGCGCGGCGGGCGAGAGGAAGGTCCCATATTTGATGCATGGAAGTTTGAGCGCCGCTGGGAAAAAGTTTTCCTGATCGGCTCCCTGGGTCGCACGCCGCTCGCTGCTCGTCGCCGCTCGCGCCGTTGGAGGTACAATGCGGGCCAGCCCCTCCCCGCCCCGGCCCACCGGGGAGATCCTCCGCTGCTGCTACTATCGCACGGCTCGTCCGTCGAACGTTTCACCAAACTCATCTGCCCCGGGCCGTCGCCTTTGCCGCGTGCTACGTTAGCAGCGCCGCCCTCTTTTCCCTCCGGAGCCTCGGTTTTTCTCCGATAGTCTCACTGACCACAGTGGAGCCGTGGGGCCAATAACCCCGGCTCGAAGCATAACCTACTGTCCACCCACGTCATTTGTTTTTCTCACCGGACATGTTGTTCTGTCACTATTTGGACGAAAACCTTATCATTTCATGGCACACTTTGTTTCTCGGCACAATCGCTCCCAATTTCTTCCGTTATGTCTTGGTTTCAAACATCGTGCCCTTTTTTCTTTGACATTTCTGCTGCCCGGGGGGGAGGTCGGGGCATTATCTGTGTCACTAGTTTTTTGATCCTGAGATCGTAGTTCAAATCCCTATGTGGCAGGAATTTCCTCACTAGCTAGATCGAAGTCATTCCTGTCTGGAGAAGAATTTTTTTATTTAATAGGGAATTACAGCCAAATTAGAAACTTGATCCAATGTGGTAGGCCGAAGGCCTTAAGCCATTTCAATACCTACATTCTACCGCGTTCTAACCTTCCCTTCTGGTATTCACTAAATGGTCTCTCCATCGCCTCAAAGCCGCGAAACGAGACCATAAGGTACAGCTGAGGGAATTTGAACAGCGAGCTGGTCTGCTTAGTAGTTTTTTGTGTTCTTTCCTCCCCAATAACAAAGTCCGGAGCAATACTAACAAACGGGCCGCGGACCGTGCGATCTTCTTCCTTCTTCCTTGTCCTCTCCTCACCTTACGACATATCCTTACACTACACTACCATAACTGCCAGGAGACGGGGCGGGAACAGAGCTTTTCCGTCTGGGGCGGTTCCCACCCCCGGAAATACCTGGTTGGGAAAAAACCCCCCCAACCGACAATAGATCGGCACCGGATCTGTCCTGCAGCTACAGAATATCATCGCCACATCCCGAGAAAAAATGACTACACTACGCAACTAATGACCTTAGCAGTTCACGAGCCCGGAATCACCAATCATTATTGTGATGTAACATACAGAATTTGTCAAAAGTGGTTCAGTCAAAAGTAGACATCACTTGTGCCTTGTCCAACCCTGACTCGTCCCCCTCACAATCCCAAAAACACCGACAAAGCAGCTCCGGCGTTTTCCCGGGGCTGTCGTGGAGGGCTCTTCCCAACTGCTCTGCCCGTCCTCCTCCCATCCTCCTCCGTCCTCCTCCCCTCCAGGGCCACCACCCGCCCGCCCTATCGCAGCCCGCCCGCCCGCCCCACTCTCCCCACCGCCTCTCGCCCACTCCGGGCCGCCCCCAATCGCACGCCCACCCTCCCGCCTCATCGCACGCCCCCCACCCACTCTCCCCGCCGCCCTCCCGTCCCCCAACCGCCCTCTCCCCGGGGGCCGTGCGCCGCAAAGCTTCTCGCCGCGCCGGGCCCCCTGGCCTCACCGCGGCACATCGCCGTTCCGCTGCCTCCACGGAAGAGCATCCTGTCGCCTTTGCCACCCGACGCTTGTTTGTTCCACACGAGGTTCTTGCAGATTTCTTTCCGCATCTTTTTTTTCGTTCGTCCCCAGTATGATACGCCGCATGCATGCACATATGCCCGTATCTCAAAAAGGAAATTTTGTTTTCGCTTGCATAACTCAAATTTTCGTCCTCCTTTTTCGAAACAGGGTAGCCGCTTTCAGACGTGCGTAAAAAGTCGAACGTAAGTTTCTATTATTCACTGTCATTACGTATGTAAGAATATTAGAAAGTAAAATTGAAAGTTTGCCCCTGCTGCCCTACCACACGGCGGTGCAGTACTTTTTATGTGAGATAAAAAACATGAAAATGGAAAAAGAAGCTTCAGAAAGTGGACCTCGCTTCTGAATTTTTTCATTTTTTTAAATGAAAAAAGTTTGTTTGAGAGCAACGCTCCAGGCACTTTGTGACGGGTGCGAGGCGGAGGAGGGTGCGGAGGAGGGAGGGAGGGGTGGAAGAAGTGGGGCGGGAGGAGGCGGAGGTCGAGGGCTCGTCGACTTGGGGGCAACGCACAACCTATGGAGGACGGGGGTGGGTGGAGAAGAATTTAGACAGCGAGAAAAGGAAAAAACGTGGAGAATTGAGAGGGGAGAAGATTAAAAAAAGTAAACATGGAGGAACATGATGGGCCCGGAAAACACCAAGAAAGAACTGACATGGAGGAATGTGATAGTGATAGTGAGGGTGAGGAGGAGGAGTACAGAAAGGAAGAAGGTTGGGGGGGAGGGAGCGTCAAGAGGAGACGGAGAGTGGGAGGGAGAAAGAGAGGAGTTGCGGCTATTGAGGACTGCTCCTCACTGCATATGCAATTATGGAGAACTGGAGGAAGAAGCGGTTAGGGAGAGGTGGAGAAAGATTTCAGGCAAACGAGAAAGGAAGGCATGGAGGGAAAGTGATGATCATGTAGGTGGAGAGCAGAAAGGAAAAAGTAAGCGAGGGAGAGTGCGTGAAGAGGAGACGGAGGAGGAAGGTGAAGGAGGAAAAGGGGCTGGAGGTCGAGGGCTCGTCGTCTCGCGCGACCTATGGAGGACGTAGGAAGAGGTGGCTCTGGAGGAGGGCGGAGATGCATTTCGAGGCAAGGAAAAAGGAGACATGTAGGAAGGCGATGGACCAATGTGGGAGGTTAGCGTGGAAATAAAGCAAACATGGAGGAAGTGATGGTCAGGGCGAGAAGAGGCAGAAGGAAAGGACATAGAGGAATGTGATAATGATAGTGAGGGTGAGACGGAAGCGAAGGAAAAAGAGGCAGTGGGAGGGCGTAAAGAGGAGACGGAGGAATGGGAGGTGGGAAGGAGGAAAGGGGCTTCGGCGGTCGAGGCTCGTCTTCCCATCGAAGCACGCGACGTATGGAGAACGTGGAGAAGAGGCTTCTAGGAGGAGGGCGTGGAACTGGATTTCGAGAAGCGAGAAAGGAAAGACCATGGAGGAAGATGATGTCCAGTGTGAGGAGGAGAGCGAGAAAAATAAATGTGGAGGAAGTTGATGGCCAACTGAGGACAGAAAAGAAAATAGGACATGGAGGAAGGTGTTGGCCAGGAAGAGGAAGAGAGCGAAAATGAAAATGGTGGTGGGAGAGGTAAGAGGAGACAGAAGGGAGGGAGAAGGGAAGGAGATGGGAGAGAAAAGGTGCGGAGGTCAAGGACTCGCATCTCGCGCGACGTGGGCGTGGAGGAAAGCGCTAGGAGGAGGGCATGGATAAGAACGTCGAGACAAGTGAAAATGAAAGAAAACAACAGTTAGTGAGTGAGAATTTAGCTATCTGACACGTCGATTACTTGCTCATTAGTTTGTAGTGTTTGGTGTGATACAGATGGGAGATGTCAGGTTCTTCCCGCTGGACATGAGGTCCAGCGCTGACTATAGGACTGGCAGTGTTTCCTACAGAATCTTCTCCATCACGAACTGACCTAGGCGAAACAAGCTCTTAAATTTCCGACGAGCTGTGTTTCTTGGAGATGTGTGGTAATGTAGGTGTATAAGTGTGTGGGTGTAAGGAGATAATGGGCGAAGATAAGAATAGAAGATCATGTGTCACCGGTGGTCGTTTGTTTAGTACTGTCCGGCATTCGCCTGATATTAATATAAAATTAAAACAATGAAACAACCAACAAAACAACAATGAAACAACCAATGAAAACTGTCGGTCGCTTCAATTTTCCAGATAGCGGCTGACATCGACCTAGATATCTCGTTTGGTGAAATCCGCAATGGTCGGGATTCGAACACTAGGTTCTGCGGTCAGAGACACTGCTGCAGTGTTATTGTCATTTCTCAGACTCATCCGTTACTAGAAGGAAAGAGAGCAACGAGGGAAGAAGAAGGTAGAAGGAGAGCAGGAGGGAAGAGAGGATGCTTGACGGGGATGGTCAGAGCGAGGAGGAGGGCGAGAAAGGAAAGAGATCATGGAGGAAATGAGGACGAGTGAGAGGAGGAGAGAGCGAAAGGGAAAAAGGTCGAGGAGGAAGACAATGGTGAGGTGCGAAGGACAACGAGAAAAGAAGAGGAAATGGAGGAACGGGGAAACCGGGGAGGAGGAGGGAGGGAGAAAGATGGGGGAAGGGGGCAGGAGGGAGGGGAAAGCTTGTGAGAAAGGGATCTGGAAAAAACAATGTCCAGAAAGAGGAGGAGGGGGAAAGGGAAAAAAGGTCAGGAAAGATGATGGCCAGGGGGGAACATGAGAAAAAAAAAGAGGACAGGGAAATCGAAGGAGGGTGAAGAGCGAAGCGGGAAAAAGGGGGTCTTGGGGAAAACTTTCCAGGAGAGGGGGAGAGAAAAAGGAAAACCGGGAGGAAGAATCCGGGGCGCAAAGGACAGCAAGAAGAAAGGAGGACAGGAGGAATCCAGGGGGGTGATGAGGGCAGTGAGAAAGAAACTTGAGGAAACAAGGGCCCGGGAGAGGGGGAGAGGGGAAGGAAAAGGTCAGGGAGGAAGAACAGGGGGAACCCAGAAAGAAAAGAGGAATGGAGGAAGGCCCAAAGGGGGTGAAGAAATTTTTGAGAAAGGGGTTTGGAGGAAAATTGGGGGAGAGAAAAAGGGGCGAAAAGGAAAACCCTGGAGGAAGATGAGGGCCCAGGCGGGAAAAAGAAGAAAGGAGGACATGGAGGCCCCCAGGGGGGTAAGGCTAGTGAGAAAGAAATCTTGGAGGAAACAAGGGAAGGGGGGAGGGAGCGAAAAGGAAAATCCCGAGGAAGATGAGGGCCCAGGCGCAAAGGACAAAAAAAAGGAGGACAAGGAAGGCCCAAAAGGAGGGTGATGAGCGGCAGTGAAAAAAAATCGGGGGAAACAATCCAGAGGGGGGGGAAGAGGGAAGGAAAAGGTCAGGGAGGAAGATGGGCCGGGGTGCAATTAGAAAAAAAAGAGGACATGGAGGAAGGTCCAGGAGGGTGATGACAAGAAGAGAAAGAAATTTTGGAGGAAACTTTCCGGGAGGGGAGGAGGGGGGAAGGAAAAACATGAAAGATAAGGGGGGAAGGCCGGAAAAAAAAGAGGAATGGAAACCCCACGAGGGTGATGAGGGTAGTGAGAAAGAAATTTTGGGAAAACTTTTAGGAGAGGAAGAGAACAAAAGGAAAATCCCGTAAAGATGATGGATGGGCAAAGGACAGCAAGAAAAAAGGGAAATGGAAAGGTCCCAGGAGGGGATGAAAATTTTAGTGAGAAAAAAAACTGGGGGAAAACCGGGAGAGGAGGAGAGGGGAAAAAAAAAATGGGGGAGGAAGATGATGGCCGGGGCGCAAAGGACAGCAAGAAAAAAGGAGGAAGGGGGAAACCCCAGCGGGGGTGATGAGGGTTTAGTGAGAAAGAAACTGAGGAAACTTTCCAGGGAGAGGGAGAGGGAAAAGGGAAATGGGAGGAAGATGATAGGCCAAAGGACAGCAAGAAAAAAGGGAGGACTGGAGGAAGGTCCCAGGAGGTGATGGGGAAGCAGGAGAAAAAAATTTTGGGAGGAAACTTTCCAGGGAGAGGAGGAGAGGGGAAGGGAAAAAGGTCAGGGAGGAAGATATCCGGGGTGCGAAGGTTGAGAAAAAAAAAGGGGGAAGGGAGGAAAGGGCCCAGGAGGTGATGATGAAGCTAGTGAGAAAGAAATTTTGGGGGAAAAAATTTTAAGGGGAGGAGAGAGCGAAAAGGAAAAAAATGGGGAGGAAGATGTTTTAGGGCAAAGGACGCAAAAAAAAAGGGGACATGGAGGAATCCCGGGATGAAGAAAGCCAGAAAAAGGGGGTTTGAGGAAACTTTTCCGGGGAGAGGGGGAGAGAGGAAAAAAAAAGGGGGAGGAAGAAGATGGAGCAAAGGACAAAGAAGAAAGGGGGAAATGGAGGGGTCCAAGGTGAAGAGGGGTTTTGGGAAAAAGGGGGTCGGGAAAACAAGGCCAGGGGGAGGAGAGAGCAAAAAGGAAAACCCGGGGAGGGGATGATGGCCAGGGAAAGGACAGCAAGAAAAAAGGAGGAAGGGAGGAAAGGGCCCAGGAGGGTGAAGGAAGCGGGAAAAAGGGGGTCTTGGGGGAAACAAGGGCCGGGGAGAGGAGGAGAGAAAAAAAGGAAAATGCCAAAAGGGATGACCGGGGCGCAAAGGAAGCGAAGGAAAAAACATGGAGGAACCAAAAGAGGGGAAGAGCGGCTGAGAAAGGGGTTTTGGGAGGAAAAATCCAGGGAGGGGGGGGAGAGCAAAAAGGAAAAAAATGCTGGAGGAAGATTATGGGGGGCGCAAAGGACAGCAAGAAAAAAGGGAGGAATGGGGGAAAGGGCCCGGGAAAGGGTGAAGAGCGGCGGAAAAAGGGGGACTTGAGGAAAAAAGGGGAGAGGAGGAGGGGCAAAAGGAAAATCCCGTGGAGGAAGATGATGTCCAGGCGCGGACAGCAAGAAGAAAGGGGGATGGAGGAAGGTGGAGGGGGGTGAAGAGCGGTTGGAGAAAGGGGTTTTGGGAAAAAAAAGGGCCAAGAGGAGGAGAAAAAAAGGGAAAAACCCGGGGAGGAAGAGTTTACCAAAGGAACCAAGAAAAAAGGGAGGACATGGAGGAAGGTGCCAAGGGTGATGAGCAATTTTAGGGGAAAAAGAAATTTTGGGGGAAAAACAATCCAGGAGAGGAGGAGGAGGAAAAAAAAAATCCCGTGGGGGAAGAGAGGGCCCGGGGCCCAGAGGACAGCAAGAAGAAAGGGGGAAATGAAGGAACCCAAAAGGGGGGTGAAGAGCAATTTTGAGAAAGGGGTCGGAGGCACCAGGAGAGGAGGAGAGCAAAAGGAAAAATGGGGAGGAAGAATGGCCAGGGCGAAAAGGACACAAGAAGAAAGGAGGACATGGAGGAAGGTCGCAAGGGTGAAGGGGAATTTTGAGAAAGGGTCGGGAGGAAACAAGGGCCCGGAGAAAGAGAGGGGAAAAGGAAAATGCCGGGGGGAAGATGATGGCCGGGGCGAAAAGGACAGCAAGAAGAAAGGAACAGGAGGAGGTCGCAGGAGGGTAAAGGGGCGAACCCGGAGAAATCTGAGGAAACAGGGGGGGAGGAGGAGAGAGGGAAAAAACGGGGGAAAATGATGGCCGGGGTGCGAAGGTCATGAGAAAGAAAATTGACAGGGAAAGGTCTATTGAGGGGATGAGCGAAGGGGAAAGAAATTTTGGGGGAAAACATGGGAGAGGAGGGGGAAAAGGAAAAAGGGTCATGGAGGAAGATAAAAGGGGAATATGGAAAAAAAAGAGGACATGAGGAAGGTCCAGGGGGGTGATGACAAAAGGAGAAAAAAATTTTGGGAAACTTTCCAGGAGAGGAGGAGAGAGCAAAAGGAAAACCGGGAAGATGATGGGGGCGCAAAGGGACAAGAAAAAAGAGGACAGGGAAATCAAAAGGGGGGTGAAGAGGAAGTTGTAAAAAGGGGTCTTGGGGAAACAAAGGGAGAGGAGGAGAGCAAAAGGAAAAAGTTGAGGAAGAGATGGGGCGCAAAGGACAGCAAGAAGAAAGGAGGACATGGGGGAATCGAGAGGTGAAGAGCAAGGAAAAAGTTCTTAGAAAACATTGGGGGGGAGGGGAGGAGGGGGGAAAAAGGAAAATGCCGGGAGGAAGAATGGGGGCCAAAGGGACAGCAAAAAAAAGGGAGGACAGGAGGAGGTCGCAGCGGGGGTGAAGGGGGGCTTTGAAAAAGGGGGGTCTGAGGAAAAAATTGGGACCATCCGTTTGCCGAGACCCGAAAACGGAGCAAAAATACCAAGAAAAGATGATTGTTTGAACGCCCCAACCCCATGAATACAACCGAAAATGAAATAGAACTATATCCAAGGGAGCGTCCGGTAGAAGGACACGAGAGGGGGGAAAAAGAAAGCCTTTCTGAAGTAACAGCGGGAGAGGGGGACCCCCGATCAAAAGGGGCGGCACTAAATGCAGGTTTTTGACTGTCTAGATAAAAATCCAAACTTAAGGTAATTATCATATTAAAAGGGCATTAAAACAATTCATCGGGAAAAGGGATAAAAGTAAAAGGAGCATTTAAAATCTTGTAAGAAGAGGGGAATAATAAAACTAACGAGGCCTTTCTTTTTTTTTTTGCAGTTTTTTCATTTTATATTTATTCTTCTTATAATAGACTCAGTTGTGTTTGGGGAGATTTTTTAAAATGGAACAAAAAAGCTTTAACCAAAAAGTACGAAAAGAAAAACCCGGTACTGGAAAGGGGGACGTGGGTTCGCAGGGGGGCGGCTTGCCCCCGACCGAGCGAAAAAAGGGACACGAGCGACTAAAGAGTCGAGGGAATTTCACGTAAAAAGACACAGTAAGGTCCCAACTTGAACAATTTGTGATATTAGAAGGAATAACTTTTTTGGGAAAAAAGTATTAGCAGGTTCTTTATACCGATATTCGAAAAAAATAGAATAAATCTTTTTTTCAAGAAAATGTTTTAAAGTAATGGGGAATTTTACACGGGAAAGATTGGGAAAAGTTTAAGTATTCGTGAAATTGATTTAAAAGAAAAAGGGAAACAGTGAGAATTATTGAGGTGTTGTTTTCTTTTTTTAGGAAAAAATTTTGATAAAAAGGTTTTATGTTCATTGATTAAACAATTTAATTAGAATATACAATAAGTGGAAAGGATCGATTTGAGTTTCGGAAATGTTTCAATCCACAACCCCACATGACCCTGACCCCTGCTATTCTAATTGATTTTTTTTTTGCGCCCACCTTGAAAACCCATTCGAGCTAGGGGAGGTTGCAACGGGGAAAGGGGGCTCGATTTTGGGAGCATTTCCCAAAACCTGATTTGAAAAAACTAAACCAAAGTGGAACAAAATTTATAAATTGAATCCAATTTACAAAATTCGAAATTAAGAGAACAAAAAAAAAAATTTTGTAAAAGGTGTTTTTTTTGGGGGTTTTTAAAAAGGGATTATATGAAAGTTTATCTGTTGAGATAGTTTTGGAGGTGTAATAATTTTTAAAAGTGATTTTGTTAAGAGGATTGATTTACTGGAGTTAAACAGTCAAAAAGGCAGAAAAATAACCGGGGTTTGGAATTTTAAATACCGGAAATGCTGGGGTTCAGATAGCGATAGGAAGTGGGGGGGAAACCCAAGACCATGATCGAAAGAAACGGTAGAAGAGAACAAGGAACGTCAGGAGAAACAGCATGGCCCCGCCGACGGGAATCCCAAAAAAGCCAACACAAGGTCCGATGAAACAACGAAACCCCACAGGGCAAATTTAATGATGCAACGATTAAAGGACAATTATGGGAATTGATAGAGGTTAGGAACGAATGAAAAAACAGAGGAAAAAAAAAAGGGAATTTGGGGCTAACTTTCAAACAAAAATTTGAGGGGAATAACTCGGGAATAAAAGCTTAGAAACAAAATTAGAGGAGAATAACTCCCAAAAAATGCTTTAGAAACAAATTAGAGGGAACAAGAAGTTTGAAACAAAAAAAGAAAAAATAGGGAAAAAAAATAAAATGCAACACTGAATTAGCAGAACAGTGGGAAATTTAATTAAAAAATGGGTTTAACGAATTTGGCAGGAAAGAGAAGGGAAAAAAAATTAGGGAATCCATGAATTGAAAGAAGATTGATGTTAAAAGGATTTGAAAAAGGGTGAAACAATCAGATCATAACCACCGTGTCCGACAGGGCAGACTGGAAAAACAAGGGGAGAGAAGTTTCAAAAAAAATTACGGAAAAGTTAATTCAAGCTAGTAAATTAGATAGTGGAAAAAACTTTTGAACAAGATGGGGCTAAAACCAAATTCACAGGGAATGACGTTGTAGAATTTAAAATCAAATTTAAAATTTAATGAGGGGGGGAAGGTTAATTATTTTTTTACCTGACCCTTTAAAATTTTTGGAGGGGGGATGAAAACATGCGATTTATAAGGTGGAAATTTTTCTTTTAAATTTTTCCCGACAATAAGAAAACCCAAAATCACGATGCAGGGTAAGCACGAAAATCAGATAGTTTAGGGGAAAATTTCCAAAACATGAAGAATTTAAAGAAAAATTTACTAAGATACGGAACAATGAAAACCCAAAATTTAAATTTTGTTAATGTAATGTATGGTACGGGGAAAAAAGGAGATGTCCATGCAAAAATGCAGAGGAGAAGAGGTTTCAAATTAGTTCCGACGATCCCGGGGACGAAATTTTTTTTTTAACACGTCATTTTTGTCAGCCAAAAAATTTTCTTAAGAATCTCCCAAGTCCAAAAAGTTAATGCAGCTGGGGTTTATGATGCACTTCTTTAAAAGAGGTTAAGAGACAAGGGGAAAGTTAGGGTCCAGAAAACCAAGATAGCATACAGAAAATTATTAAAAAAAACAGAGAAAAGAGGAATTTAAAAACGGGAAAGCAGTAGAAGAACAACCGTAGTCAAGAAGACGCCGTCTGGAAGGAATGAAAAATTTATTGATAGAGGAGCTTTCAAAAAAGAAATACAAAACCCCGTACATTCCCCGGACATGAGACGGAAAATTAGAAAGGTTTGTTTCGACACGCCATCCCCCGCAAACCCAATAAAGAACAAAGAAGAGGTGGGGTATTATGATCAATTTCCATTTGATGACGAACCGTGGGAAAGAAGAAGAACAAAAGCAGATCGGGTCCAGGCGACAGTGCCAGTTAAAAATGTCAGGGTTGATATCGATAGTGGATACAGGTTGGCGACATCCGTCTAGCGGGAAAATTTGTTAAGAATTGAAAAAACCCGGGGGGGAGGACCACATTCGTCGTAAAGTCTTTTTTGATAAAATCGGAAAAAACAAAGCCAAAACAAGACTAGTTTATTTGGGTAAGAGAAGGCGAAAAGTACGTTGTGGCCTAGAGGCCCGGGAAATTTTTTATTGCTCATACTGGGATCGATTTCAAAAAAATGGGGTTGATCAACTTTGAAAAAATACCAAAAGTTAAAACGATTTTAAACAACAGGATCTCGAATTTGATTGTTACATGGGAATTTTGGAGGGGAATTGTTTAAAAGGGAAGGTGTTTAAAATTGTTGCATGTGCGGAAATTTAACTTTAAAGAAAATCAGAAGAAACAATTAGTTGAAGTATTACTTTTAATCAAAAAAGGGTTTTTCAAAACAAAAACCAGAAAAAATTTTAATTTGGGAAAAAACTAAAGATAAAACCCCTTCACGGGGTTCCCAATTTATTTCCCGAAAACATAGAGGAGGTGGGTAAGCTCATTGACAATGGTTAAAGAGAATTTTCAGAAGTCCAAAACCTCATCTAAGTCCGATAGTGCTCGAGAAAAGAGTAATGGAAGATAAGGTTGTGTTTAGATGCAAGACGATTTTAACGTTCCCAGTACAGAGACAGACGTTGCGTGTAGAGGAAATAATCAATTATCAGGCATCATGGTTTAGTTAAGATTTATGCATCGATTCAAATAGGGTAGCACCCCAAGTAGACAAATACAGGATTTATGCACCCGGGGAATTTTGATGTTTTTAAAAGAAATTTGGGTAAGAAATGCATCTGCTCGGGAATGTTTAGACAATATCATTGACAGAGAGATGTCAGCGAGCTTTTTTCAAAAGATGACGTCGGGATTAAAAATTTGAAGAACAATGAACAAGCCAGATATTTTGTTGAAAGTCCATTTAAAATAATTTACAGTTTAATTTGGGAATTTTTCAAAACAAGAAACCCCCGGGGATGATTTGACAGTCAAGGGGCCCAAAAGAACTTGAGAAACAAGAAATAGATAAGATTGCACCGCCTAAAAAAACAAAAAATAAAAATTTATTAGGTTTCGAACATTATTTGGTTTATTTCCGAATTTCCATACACACTGCAATATTTCTTCAGTTGCGCGAAAGCAACATGGAAAGGGGGAAAATAATCGGAAAGTAAAATTTATAGTTTACGACCTTTTTAAAAAATAAAAAAAATGTCAAAGAAAGGATAAAAGAATGACGAAAGAAGAAGGGGAAGAAGAAAAAGGAAGGGAAAAAAAAAGATAGTGAAATTCCCGAATCAAGACAGAAGAAAGGAAGAAAAGTTTTAAAAGATTTTTTGGCATTAAAAACAAATCCCCAAAATCTTTTTTTTTTTAAAGAATTTTGACCATCCGTTTGGAGATCCGAAAAGAACACAATATTCAAGAATAAGATGATGTTTGAACCGCGCCAACCCCATGAAACAATCCGAAAATGAAAAAATAAACTATATCCGTAAGGGGGGTTCCCGGGATATGCGACACGAGAGTCGGGGGAAAAAAACTTTTTTTTCGAAGTAACAGCGAGAGTGAGGACCACCGATCACGGGAAGGGGCACTCGTACTGCTACGGACTTTAGGACGCATCTACGATAAAAACCTTTAAAATTAGGGGGAATCAAAAATTAAAACAATTCACCCGAAAAAGAAAGATAAGGGGAAATTTTAAAACTTTTTAAGAGAGAGGGGGTAAATAAAACCAACGAGGCCCTTCATTTTTCTTTGCTTTTTTTTTATTTTATATTTATTCTTTTAGATAGATCAGTTGTCTGAGATTCTTTAAAATGGGAAATAAAAGCTAGTTTCATTCATAAAAAAATAAAAAAGAATAACAACGGACTGGAAAGGGGGACCCCCGGGGGTTTTGAGAGGGGCGGTTTTCCCGACCGAGCTGCAAGGACAAGGACACGAGCACAAAAATACGGAGATTTTTTACGCCGGAAAAGACACAAAGGTCGGGCCCAAATTTAAAAGTAGATATTGAAGGAAAATTTTTTTGGGTATAAAAATTTTTTATACGAATTCTAAAAAAAGAATCAATTTTTTTTTCGAAAAAATTATTTAATTTTTAAAATTAAAAATTTAAAATGAATGATTACAAAGTTTTAAGTATTCGGAAAGATTTAAAAGAGAAAAAGGGAAAAATGAGTTTAAAATTGAGATGTTGTTTTTTTTTTAGCAGGACAAAACCTTTTTATATGTAAAGGGTTTTGCAGACTTTAAAAGCAATTTTAATTTTGAAATACCCAAGGGGGAAAAGGGTTGACTTAGTTTCAAATGCATTCAACCACAACGGGCCCCCAGACCCCGATCCCCGCTATTCAATTTTTTTTTTTTTTGGCCCACCTTTAAAACCCATTTTGAGTAGCGGGGGGGGTGGCCAAAAAGGCAGGGGGGGAGAAGAGAGGAAAAGGAAAACCTGGAAAGATGATGGGGGGGCAAAGGACAGAAGAAGAAAGGAGGAATGGAGGGAAATCGCAGGAGGGTGAAGAGCAATTGGAGAAAGGGTCTTGGGGGAAAATCAAGGGAGGGAAGCGAAAAGGAAAAAACCGGGGGGAAAGAGGCCCGGGCGCAAAGGAAGAAGAAGAAAAAGAATGGAGGAAGGGCCCGACGGTGAAGAGCGAAGTTTGAGAAAGGGGTCCTGGAGGAAATAATGGCCAGGGAGAGGAGGAGAGAGCAAAAAGGGAAAAATGCCGTGGAGGAAGATGATGGCCAGGGCGCAAAGGACAGCAAGAAGAAAGGAGGACATGGAGGAAGGTCGAGGGGGGTGAAGAGCGAAGCTTGTGAAAATCTTGGAGGAAACAAGGGCCGAGAGAGGGGGAGAGAGGAAAAGGAAAATGCCGTGGAGGAAGATGATGGCAGGCGCAAAGGACAGCAAGAAGAAAAGAGGACATGGAGGAAGGTCCAGCGAGGGTGAAGAGCGAAGCTGGAGAAAGGGTCTTGGGGGAAACATTGGCCAGGGAGAGGAGGAGAAGCGGAAGGAAAAGGTCATGGAGGAAGATGATGTAGGTGGAAGGCCTGCGAGAAAGAAAAGAGGACATGGAGGAAGGTCACAAGGAGGGTGAAGAAGCAAGCTTGGGGAAAGGGGCCCTGAGGAAAGCACAGGGAGAGGAGGAGAGGAAAAGAAAAATCCGTGGAGGAAGATGATGGCCAGGGAAAAAGGAAAACAAGAAAAAAGGGGAATGGAGGAAGGCCCGAAGGGTGAAGAGCAAGTGGAGAAAGGGGTCTTGGAGGAAACAAGGGCCCAGGAGAGGAGGAGAGGCAAAAGGAAAAGCCGGAGGAAGATGATGGCCAGGGCGAAAGGACAAAAGAAAGGAGGACATGGAGGAAGGTCACAGCGAGGGTAAAGAGCGAAGCTTGTGAGAAAGTGGTCTGGGGGAAACATTCCCAGGAGAGGAGGAGAGAGCAAAGAAATCTGCCGGGGAGGAAGATGATGGCCAGGCCAAAGGACAGCAAGAAAGAAAAGAGGACATGGAGAAGTCCAGGAAAGAGCGAAGCTTAGCAGGAAAGGGTCCCAGAGGAAATAATGGCCAGGAGAGGGGGAGAGCAAAAAAGGAAAAAATGCCGGGGAGGAAGATGATGGGGGAAAAAAGGGAAAAACAAGAAGAAAAGAGGACATGGAGGAAGGCCCAAAGGAGGTGAAGGGGGCGGGAAAAG
>CAXIVR010000012.1:70560799-70648423 GCA_964035755.1 Teleogryllus oceanicus
AACGGTAGTTAAATTCCTGCGCGTTATATTTATCTGCCATTTTGACTGTATTAACTGCCTAGAATCAATCAATCCTCTTTCCCAGACACAATACACTTTTACAAATTATTACACACACAATACCAAACACTATCTCGAACAGATAACACTTTCATATAATACCCTTTTGAAAAACACTCCAGAAAAAACACACTTTTACACAACACTTTTTTTTTGTTCTCTGTAACCTGTTCAGCAATCTTAGTGAATTGTGATTCAATTGTACTAGAAATTTTGGTTCCACCAAATTTTGGTCTCAGTTTTTTTCAAATCGAGTTTTGGTAAATGCATCCAATAATCGAGCCCCGCTTATGGGCGCCAGTTGCGACCCACCCTCCGCCGGCTAGCTCAGAATGGGTTTTCAAGGTGGGCGCAAAATAAAAAATACAATTAGAATAGCGGGATCAGGGTCATGTGGGCCGTTGTGGATTGAATGCATTTACACAGAAACTCAAGTCGAATCACTTTCCACTTACTTAAGTATATTCTAATTAAATTGCTGTTACAGTCAATGAACATAAAACACTTTACATATACAAGAGTTTTGTCCTGCTGAAAAAAAGAAAACAACTTACACTCTCAATAATTAACTACACTGTTTCCTTTCTCTCATTTAAATCAATTTCACAGAATACTTAAAACTTTGCCTAATCATTCCAGTCGTAAATTCCCTAGTTGCAACTTTACAATTAGCTAAGTTTTTCTTGAAAGAAAAGATTGATTCTATTTTTTACAGAATATCGGTATAAAGAACCTGTACTAATACTTTCTTTCCGAAACAAGTTATTCCTTCTAATATCTACAAATTGTTCAAGTTGGCACGACCTTACTGTGTCTTTTCACGGCGTAGAAATCTACGGCGTCGACTCTTCCAGTCGCTCGATGTCCTTGTCCTTGCAGCTCGGTCGGAGCAAAGCCGCCCCTCTGCAGAACCGCACGTCGCCCCTTTCCAGTACCGTTGTTATTCTTTTCGTATTCTTTTATAGAATGTAACTAGCTTTTAGTTCCATATTTAAAAGAATCTACAATACGACAACTGAGTCTATCGTATAAGAAGAATAAATATAAAATAAGAAAAACTGCAAAGAAAAGAAATGAATGGCCTCGTTAGTTTCATGCTATTCACACTCCTCTCTCTTACAAAGATTTTAAATGCGTCACTTATACTTTCATCCTTTTCCTGATGAATTGTTTTAATGCCTTGTAATATGATAATTACCTCCTCGAATGTCTTGAAGAGTTTTTATCGTAGATGCAGTCCTGAAGTCCGTAGCAGTACGAGGTGCCGCCTTCTCGTGATCGGTAGGTCCTCACTCTCCAGCTGTTACTTCAGAAAGAAAGCTTTCTTTCTCCCGACTCTCGGTGTCGCATACTCTACCGAGACGCTCCTTACGGATATAGTTCGTAGTTTTCATTTTCGGATTGTATTCATGCGCGTTGGCGCGCGTTCAAACAGCTCATCTTATTCTTGAATATTGATGTGCTCCGTTTTCGAGATCTCGGCAAACGGATGGTCACACATTGTTTCCTCCAAGACCCCTTTCTCACAAGCTTCGCCCTTCACCCTCGCTGCGACCTACCTCCATGTCCTCCTTTCTTCTTGCTGTCCTCTGCGCCCTGGCCATCATCTTCCTCCACGGCATTTTTCCTTTTCGCTCTCTCCTCCTCTCTCTGGCCATTGTTTCCTCCAAGATTTCTTTCTCACTAGCTTCGCTCATCACCCTCGCTGGACCTTCCTCCATGTCCTCTTTTCTTTCTCAGAGCCTTCGCACCCTGGCCATCATCTTCCTCCATGACCTTTTCCTTCCCTCTCTCCTCCTCTCCCTGGCCAATGTTTCCTCCAAGATTTCTTTCTCACTTGCTTCGCTCCTCACCCCTCGCTGCGACCTTCCTCCGTGTTCTCAATTTTCTTTCTTGCAGGCCTTCGCACCCTGGCCATCATCTTCCTCCATGACCTTTTTCCTTCCGCTCTCTCCTCCTCTTCCTGGCCATTGTTTTCTTCAAGACCCCTTTCACAAGCTTCGCCCTTCACCCTCCTGCGACCTACCTCCATGTCCTCCTTTCTTCTTGCTGTCCTTTGCGCCCTGGCCATCATCTTCCTCCACGGCATTTTCCTTTTCGCTCTCTCTTCCTCTCCCTGGCCATTGTTTCCTCCAAGACCCCTTTCTCACAAGCTTGCTCTTCACCCTCGCTGCGACCTTCCTCCATGTCCTCCTTTCTTCTTGCTGTCCTTTGCGCCCTGGCCATCATCTTCCTCCACGGCATTTTCCTTTTGCCTCTCCTCCTCTCCCTGGCCAATGTTTCCTCCAAGACCCCTTTCTCAAGCTTCGCTCTTCACCCTCGCTGGGACCTTCCTTCATGTCCTCCTTTCTTCTTGCTGTCCTCTGCGCCCTGGCCATCATCTTCCTCCACGGCATTTTTCTTTTCGCTCACTCCTCCTCTCCTGGCCATTGTTTCCTCCAAGATTTCTTTCTCACTAGCTTCGCTCATCACCCTCGCTGGGACCTTCCTCCATGTCCTCCTTTCTTCTTGCTGTCCTTTGCGCCCTGGCCATAATCTTCCTCCACGGCATTTTTCCTTTTCGCTCTCCTCCTCCTCCCTGGCCATTGTTTCCTCCAAGACCCCTTTCTACAAGCTTCGCTCTTCACTCTCGCTGGAGCTTCCTCCATGTACTCTTTCCTTCTTGCTGTCCTTTGCGCCCTGGCCATCATCTTCCTCCACGGCATTTTCCTTTTCGCTCTCTCCTCCTCTCCTGGCCATTGTTTCCTCCAAGACCCCTTTCTCACAAGCTTCGCTCTTCACCCTCGCTGGGACCTTCCTCCATGTCCTCCTTTCTTCTTGCTGTCCTTTGCGCCCTGGCCATCATCTTCCTCCACGGCATTTTCCTTTTCGCTCTCTCCTCCTCTCCTGGCCATTGTTTCCTCCAAGACCCTTTCTCCAAGCTTCGCTCTTCACCCTCGATGGACCTTCCTCCATGTCCTCCTTTCTTCTTGCTGTCCTTTGCGCCTGGCCATCTTCTTCCTCCACGGCATTTTCCTTTTCGCTCTCTCCTCCTCTCTGGCCAATGTTTCTCCAAGACCCCTTTCTACAAGCTTCGCTCTTCACCTCGCTGGGACCTTCCTCCATGTCCTCCTTTCTTCTTGCTGTCCTTTGCGCCTGGCCATCATCTTCCTCCACGGCATTTTTCCTTTCGCTCTCTCCTCCTCTCCCTGGCCATTGTTTCTCCAAGATTTCTTTCTCACTAGCTTCGCTCATCACCCTCGCTGGGACCTTCCTCCATGTCCTCTTTTCTTTCTCAGGCCTTCACCTGGCCATATCTTCCTCCATGACCTTTTTCCTTCCGCCCTCTCCTCCTCTCCCTGGCCATTGTCTCCTCCAAGATTTCTTTCTCACAAGCTTCGCTCTTCACCCTCACTGCGACCTTCCTCCATGTCCTCCTTTCTTCTTGCTGTCCTTTGCGCCCTGGCCATCATCTTCCTCCACGACATTTTCCTTTTCGCTCTCTCCTCTCTCCCTGGCCAATGTTTCCTCCAAGATTTCTTTCTCACTAGCTTCGCTCATCACCCTCGCTGGGACCTTCCTCCATGTCCTCCTTTCTTCTTGCTGTCCTTTGCGCCCTGGCCATCATCTTCCTCCACGGCATTTTTACTTTTCGCTCTTCCTCCTCTCCTGGCCAATGTTTCCTCCAAGATTTCTTTCTCACTAGCTTCGCTCATCACCCTCGCTGGACCTTCCTCCATGTCCTCCTTTCTTCTTGCTGTCCTTTGCGCCCTTGCCATCATCTTCCTCCACGGCATTTTTCCTTTTCGTTCTCTCCTCCTCTCCTGGCCAATGTTTCCTCCAAGATTTCTTTCTCACTAGCTTCGCTCATCACCCTCGCTGGGACCTTCCTCCATGTCCTCTTTTCTTTCTCTGCAGGCCTTCGCACCCTGGCCATCATCTTCCTCCATGACCTTTTTCCTTCCTCTCTCCTCCTCTCCCTGGCCAGTGTTTCCTCCAAGATTTCTTTCTCACTAGCTTCGCTCATCACCCTCGCTGGGACCTTCCTCCATGTCCTCTTTTCTTTCTCGCAGGCCTTCGCACCTGGCCATCATCTTCCCCCATGACATTTTTCCTTCCGCTCTCTCCTCCTCTTCCTGGCCATTGTTTTCTTCAAGACCCCTTTCTCACTAGCTTCGCTCATCACCCTCGCTGGGACCTTCCTCCATGTCCTCCTTTCTTCTTGCTGTCCTTTGCGCCCTGGCCATCATCTTCCTCCACGGCATTTTCCTTTTCGCTCTCTCCTCCTCTCCTGGCCAATGTTTCCTCCAAGATTTCTTTCTACTAGCTTCGCTCATCACCCTCGCTGGGACCTTCCTCCATGTCCTCCTTTCTTCTTGCTGTCCTTTGCGCCCTGGCCATCATCTTCCTCCACGGCATTTTTCCTTTTCGCTCTCTTCTTCTCTCCTGGCCAATGTTTCCTCCAAGACCCCTTTCTCACTAGCTTCGCTCCTCACCCTTGCTGCGACCTTCCTCCATGTCCTCTTTTCTTTCTCGCAGGCCTTCGCACCCTGGCCATCATCTTCCTCCATGACCGTTTTCCTTCCGCTCTCTCCTCCTCTCCTGGCCATTGTTTCCTCCAAGATTTCTTTCTCACTAGCTTCGCTCATCACCCTCGCTGGACCTTCCTCCATGTCCTCCTTTCTTCTTGCTGTCCTTTGCGCCCTGGCCATCATCTTCCTCCACGGCATTTTTCCTTTCCGCTCTCTCCTCCTCTCCCTGGCCATTTTTTCTTCAAGACCCCTTTCTCACAAGCTTCGCTCTTCACCCTCGCTCGACCTTCCTCCATGTCCTCCTTTCTTTCTTGCTGGCCTTCGCACCCTGGCCATCATCTTCCTCCATGACCGTTTTCCTTCCGATCTCTCCTCCTCTTTCTGGACATTGTTTTTTCCAAGATCCCTTTCTCACAAGCTTCGCTCCTCTCCCTCGCTGCCACCTTCCTCCATGCACTTTTTCCTTACTCACTCTCCTCCTCCTGGCCATCACGTTCCTCCATTTCCTTTTTTTTCCTCTTTTTCCTTCCCTCTCTCCTCCTCTCCCTCGTCCTCATTTCCTCCTTTCCTTTCTCCCCTCCCCTCCTCGCCCCCGTCAAGCATCCTCTCTTTCTCTCCTCGCTCTCCTTCTTACCCTTCCCTCGTTGATCTAGACATCTCCTTCCTCGATGCTCTCTTTCCCTTCTAGTAACGGAAGAGTCTGAGAAATGACAACTAACACTGCAGCAGTGTCTCTGACCGCAAGAACCTAGTGTTCGAATCCCGACCATTGCGTATTTTTGCCACAAACGAGATATCTAGGTCGATGTCAGCCGCTATCTCAGCCGCTATCTGGAAAATTGAAGCGACTGACAGTTTTCATTGGTTGTTTTGTTGGTTGTTTCATTGTTTTCATTTTATATTAATATCAGGCGAATGCCGGAGCAGTACTAAAACAAACGACCACCGGTGACACATGATCTTTCTATTCTTATCCTTCGCCCATTCTCTCTCCTTACACCCACACACTTATACATACACTACATTACCACACATCTCAAGAATCACAGCTAGTCGGGAAATTTAAGAGCTTGTTTCGCCTGGGTCGGTTCGTGATGGAGAAGATTCCTGTAGGGGAAACACTGCCAGCCTACCTATATGCCAGCGCTGGACCTCATGCTCCAGCGGGGACGAACACTGACATCTCCCATCTGTATCACACCAAACACTACGGAACTAATGAGCAAGTAATTGACGTGTCCAGAAAGCTTAAATTCTCACTCACTAACTTGTTGCTTTCTTTCATTTTTCACTTGTCTCGACGTTCTTATCCATGCCCTCCTCCTAGCCGCCGTTTCCTCCACGCCCACCGTCACGCGAGATGGCGAGTCCTTGACCTCCGCACCTTTTCTCCTCCCGTCTCCTTCCCTTCTCTCTCCCTTCCTTCGTCTCCTCTTCACACCCCCTCTCCCACCACCATTTTTCATTTTCGCTCTCTTCCTCTTCCTGGCCAACACCTTCCTCCATGTCCTATTTTCTTTTTCGCTGTCCTCAAGTTGGCCATCAACTTCCTCCACATTTATTTTTTCTCGCTCTCCTCCTCACACTGGGCATCATCTTCCTCCATGGTCTTTCCTTTCTCGCTTCTCGAAATCCAGTTCCACGCCCTCCTCCTAGAAGCCTCTTCCTCCTCCTTCTCCCCATTCCCCTCCCATTCCTCCGTCTCCTCTTTACGCACTCTCCTGCTGCCTCTTTTTCCCTTTTCGCTTTCCTTCTCACCCTCACTACCATTATCACATTCCTCTATGTCCTTTTCCCTTTCTCGCTCTCTTCCTCTCCCTGACCATCACTTTCCCCTGTTTGCTTTTTTCCCGCTACCCTCAGCCCAACCGCCTTCTCCGCCACAACTCCTCTCTTCTCTCCCTCCTTCCGTCTCCCCTTGACGCTCCCTCCTCCACCACCTTCTTCCTTTCTCGTACTCCTCCTCTTCACCCTCACTATCACTATCACATTCCATGTCAGGTTCCCTTTCTCGGTGTCTTCCTCACCCTGGCCATCATGTTCCTCCATGTTTACTTTCTTCCCCCTTTTTCCTTTCTCGCTTCCTCTAAATCTTCTCCGAGCCACCTCTCGTCCTCCATAGGGCCTCGGAGTCGACGAGCCTCGCCTCCCCACCCTGCCGCCCCCACTTCCTCCGTCTCCTCCTCACGCACCCTCCTCCCGCCTCGCACTCCGTCACAAAAGTGCCTGGAGCGTTCGCTCTCAAACAAACTTTTCTCATTTAAAACAATGAAAAAAATTCAGAAGCGAGGTCCACTTTCTGAAGCGTTCTTTGTCCATTTTCATGTTTATATCTCGCATAAAAAGTACTGCACCGCCGTATGGTAGGGCAGCAAGGGGGCAAAACTTTCAATTTTACTTCTCTAATATTCTTACATACGTAATGACAGTGAATAATAGAAAACTTACGTTCCGACTTTCTACGCACGTCTGAAAGCGGCTACCGCTGTTTCGAAAAAAAGGAGGACTGCAAAATTTACGAGATTATGCAAGCGAAAACAAAAATCTTCCTTTTTTGAGATACGGGCATATGTGCATGCATGCGGCGTATCATACTGGGGACGAACGAAAAAAAAAAGATGCGGAAAGAAATCTGCAAGAGCCTCGTGTGGGAACAAACAAGCGTCGGGGGTGCAGCAAAAGGCGACAGGATGCTCTTCCGTGGAGGCAGCGGAGACGGAGATGTGCCGCGGTGAGGCCAGAGGGACCGGCGCGGAGGAGAAGCGTTGCGGCGCACGGCCCCGGGGGGAGGGGGGGGAGAGTGGTGGGAGGGGGGAGGAGGACGGGAGGGAGGACGGGCGAGAGCTGTTCGCGAAGAGACCTCCACGACGACGGTGCCGGGAAAACGCCGGAGCTGCTTTGTCGGTGATTTGGTGATTGTTGAGGTGGCGAAGCGTCAAGGGTTGGACAAGGCACAAAGTGATGTCTACTTTGACTGAACCTACTTTTGACAAATTCTGTATGTTGCATCAACAATAATTGATTGGTGATTCCGGGCTCGTGAACTGCTGTCATTAGTCACGTAAGTGTAGTGCATTTTTTCTCGGGATGTGGCGATGATATTCTGTAGCTGCAGAGACAGATCCGGTGCCGACCTATTGTCGGTTAGTGGAGTTTTTCCCAACCAGGTATCTCCTACAGGTGAGGAACCGCCCCAGACGGGATGAGCTCTAAGTTCCCGACCTGTCTCCTGGCAGGTATGGTAGTGTAGTGTAGTGTAAGTATATGTACGTAAGGGGTGAGGATAGGACAAGGAAGAAGGAAGGAAAGATCGCACGCGGTCCGCGGCCCGTTTGTTAGAGTATTGCTCCGGACTTTGTTATTGAGAGGAAAGAACACAGAAAACTACTAATCAGACCAGCTCGCTGTTCAAATTCCTCAGCCGTACCTTATGGTCTCGTTTCCGCGGCTTTGAGGCGATGGAGAGACCATTTGGGGTGAATACCAGAAGGCGAAAGGTTAGAACGCGGTAGAATGTAGGTATTGTAATGGCTTAAAGGCCTTCGGCCTAGCCACATTGGATCAAGTTTCTAATTTGGCTGTAATAATTACCTATTAAATAAAAAAATTCTTCTCCAGACAGCGAATGAATTCGATCTAGCTAGTGAGGAAATTCCTGCCACAAAGGGACTCGAACTTACGATCTCAGGATCAGAAACACTAGTGACATCAGATAATGCCCTGATCCTCCTCCCCCGGGGCAGCAGAAATGTCTAAAAGGAAAAGGACACGATGTTTGAAACCAAGACATAACGCGAAGAAATTGTGAGCGATTGTGCAGAGAAACAAAAGTGTGCCATGAAATGATAAGGTTTTTCGTCCAAATAGTGACAGAACAACATGTCCGGTGAGAACAACAAATGACGTGGTGTAAGACGAGTAGGTTATGCTTCGAGCTGGGGGTTATTGGCCCCACGGCTCCACTGTGGTCAGTGAGACTATCGGAGAGAAAGTAACCGAGGCTCCCGGGAGCGAACAGAGGGCGGGCGCTGCATAACTGTAGCACGCGGCAAAGGCGACGGCCCGGGGCAGATGAGTTTGGTGAAGCGTTCGACGGCGGCCGGGGGCGGGGGAGGGGGGCCGGGCCCGCCATTGTACCTCCAACGGCGCGAGCGGGCGACGAGCAGCGAGCGGCGTGCGACCCAGGGGAGCCGTATCAGGAAAGCTTTTACCCCAGCGGCGCCCCAAACTTCTCCATGCATCAAATATGGGACCTTCCTCTCTCCGCCCGCCCGCCCGCGCCAGCGCGCTCGCTCGTCCGACCCCGGGAATAACGCGGTGACGAGGTAGCGTGCTGGGTGGGGGCGCGGCGGGGGCGGGGCGGGGCGAGGCTGGAGCCGGGCCGGGGCGAGGGCGGAGCGGGGAGGAGCGGGGCAGTGGGTGGGGCGGGGGCGGGCGGTGACGAGGTAGCGCGCGGGCGGGAAGCGGGGCGGGGGCGGAGGCGGGGATGAAGCGGTGCGGTGGAAGCGATGCTGGAGGAAAAGGCGCCGAGAGACGCTGCAGTTGGGGAAGATGGCTGAGGAATTTGGGGAAAGTGATTGAGAGTAAAGCGAATAGTGAAGTTGGAATATTTACAACTGGGATTTTTACATGTGTTGTGTACCATAGTCGTTTTTTCAACAGTTCTAGGAATCAGAGACGGCAGAGGAATTCAGGGGAAGTGATTGAGAGAAAGCGAATAGTGAAGTTGGAATATTTACAACTGGGATTTTTCACATGTTTTGTGTACCATAGTCGTTTTTTCTTTTCAGTTCTAGGATCAGGACGAAAAATTCGGGAAACTGATTGAGAGTAAACCGAATAGTGAAATTGGAATATTTAGAACTGAGTTTTTGAAATGTTTTGTGTACCCTAGTAGTTTTTCAGCAGTTTAAGGAATCCTTCTTAACGATTTTATTGAACTTGAAATTAAACATTCATACATTTTATTTGTAAATTATTACATGTTATTTTTTTTATTTATGGATGTATTTAGGTTTACTTCCTATTTCCCTAACACCTAACAAAACTGGGCAGCAGAAACTTGAACTTTAAATCTTACGTGTGACGCTGGCAAGAAATTAATGAACTGCTAAACATGGTATTTTTTGTATTTTTCCACGAAAAGTTCCCTTACTTCAGTACTGAATGGAATGCAAAATTTATGCTTTGAGTGTCATCCAGTCTCGCTATTATTGATACCAAAGATGATCGTGCTGAAGTGGAAAACTAATAAGAAGTCACTTCATAAAGTATGAAAGAGTTCAAAGTGATAAAGGCAATTTGAGATCACATGAGAAGGGAGATATGAATATTGTATGTTCAAACTTGAAGCCGACGAATAGTAAAAAAAATATAGAACAGTGACAATACTATAAAACAGATAGCCCAGAGAGGTAAGGTATAAACAGAAGCAATTTGGATAACGGATTGACGGATCCGGTGGTACAACGGTCAGCGAACCGGACTGTAGCCGACCTGACCGATCAGACCCGAGCTTGCGGCTTCAAACCCGATCAAAGCCGTGCATTTTTAAGGGCGAAAAAATCCCTCGTACGCCTTCCTTCGGAGGGGATATAAAGACGGCTGTCTCATGTAGTAGATTTACTGTAAGCATGTAAAAGATCCTCAAGCCTAAAATAAGCCACCGAGCAAAATTGAGATCCGCCATTTTCGTCGCCCAAGAAAATACCTCCTTTCTCCGCTAAGTGCTGAAAGGAGCGTATCGAAATTTGCGTGGTTAAACGGAAGAGTGAGCCTGATGGCCCGAGTCTCGCCACGTAAAATAAGGCATGAACTAAACTAAACTAAACTACGGAGGAGAAGAATCTGTGGAAGTAGCTGTGGTTCCCGTGGCGAGCGAGGCTGGATTCGCTAGTGTGAGGAGGGGAACCGGGGCGAGGTGTCGCAGCCGGCCGTGGAGCAGGATTCGAGGCCGAGCTGACGGACGAGGCATAGCAAAGGGGTGAAAGAGGCTTTGGGAGGGGAGAATGACGGAAAAGGGCATTGACGAGCGCCAGGAAGGCAACACTGAGGCCTTCGCCATGATGTTGAGCAGTCGAGGCGGTTACAATGTAGGAGGCTGTGGAGCAAGCGGCAGCAGGCGGCAAGTGGGTAACAGGGTGTGGCAGGGATGGACAAATTTTATTTTGCGTAGTTTTTCATTGCACAGTTTAAATTGTGTATTTTAAAACCGGAATTCAAGTTGAAGATTCTTAGCTTTTCATCCTTTATTTCAATTCGTCAAAACTTCAAAGCACTGAACTATTTCCCCATCACTAAAGAATTTATCCCTTTTCCTGGGGCTTTTTGCAGCTGCCGTCTTCGACTACCCGCGCCGAAAACTCACTATGTCCCTCCTGGGGACACATTAATATTTTCACTAGACACTGCCACACTTGCGGGCTCTTCGGTCTGTTGTCAGCAGACTCACAAGGCCTTCCGCGACAACACACATACATGAAGGACACGGAACAACCATGCCCACGGGGGGACTCAAACCCACCACCCTTCAGGCTGATGCACTGAGTCGGACTACGCTCTAGACACCTCAGGCACCCTGCTCGACGTCCCCATCACTAGAGTGAGTGTCAGCATATTTAGATTATTATATTTTTATAATAACTGTTATAACTTTCTTACGTATATATAATGTTAAGATTTCTAGATAAACTATGTTAAGATTTTGGCAGAGGGTATTATATGAATATACAGAGCTGCATGATGTTATACATTTCGCGCCTGATATATCGCGATCAACGCGTCACAACTGCATCCACTTCTACAAATAGAGAGTGAAACAAAACTTTTTGCACTAATTTGGGTAAAATCTCTTAGAATGATAAAATATAATAACTAGATATATTTGTGATTGATTTTTAATTCGTTTCTAACTTAAAGATAATACAATTCTTCATCAAAATGCTGTGAGATCGTTCCTTTCCTATTATTTCCCTCCTCCCTCGTTTTCACTCTTGTCTCACTTATCTCTTTCCCCTAATAGAGTACGTATTTTCTTTGAAGAGCCTACTATTCATTTGGCGCTAAATATTAAAATTATTCAAACGAACCAAGAAACCCAATAGCCTGAGTCTCGACACGAATTAAAGATTATAAATTTCAATAATCATAGATGCACACATTGGTATATAATTTGATAAATAAGTTTATAGTATGTTTATGTTATATTCAGAAACAATTGTCAAATATTGGAGACTTGCAACACCAAAAATTCTGCTAACATAACGAAACAATATGATTTTCCAAGAAGTAGCATGAACACTGCTCAAAAATAAAGAAATGCTTAAGTATAAGAACAACACTGCAATAAATTAAATATTTTAACAAAAACAGTATTCACTATTACTGAAATAACAAAGTGTGGTATTTATAAAGTACAGCAATTCTTTACATACCAAAATATGAAATAAAAGCTGCAGTTTCATAACGCAACATGTGAATAGCAAATATTCGTTGTTCATGGCACGGGCTCTTCTTCAGAGACTTGCTGTCACATGACGTCAGCAGTGCCGTAAGTAGAGATGCACAGAATATTAGAATTAAGCCGATAGACTCAGTATAAGAATAGAAATAACACAATGAAATATTTACATTTCTAATAAAAACTTAATGTTTCATTGTTTTTAGATATTTCTCGTGTTTGTGAGTTTGTAATTAAATCATTAACATATGGCCAAGGGATGATTAAGCGCGCACACGAGATTAATAACACTGATAACTATATGTACATGAAAACTATTGTTTTTTTTTGCAATTTTTAAAAAAATTCCCTGAGTATTTTGAATTGCTTACAGTACACGGATTTCAATATACAGAAAAATCAATGTTTGTTTGTTCGTTCGTATTTTATGCGCTGCCGTATTGCCACCGCTCGATTATGACAAAACTTTGTCAACTTATTGCTTGCTTTTGCACGGAGGTTATAGATGTCGTACAATGGGAGTGTACGTATGTCTGTTGCACGTAGAAACAAAATGAGAGCGTTGTTGATTATGATCTATGAGTGTATGATGACTCAAGCGTCCCTGAACAGAATCTCTATGCAACCTGCCGCACCCTAAAGTATTAAGCGCGACTTCGCTGCATATTCTACCCCGGAATTCTAAAATATCGGCCCGAATTATTACTTAAACATTATCTCGAACAAGAAAATAAAATTTCTCCAAGACAGTATCATAGTTAATGCATACCCAAATTTGAAGGCGAACCTTTCAACACTAGGACACTTGACAAACATGTCCAAACCAGGACATAGAACAAATTCATACTCGCGAGAGTCTTTCAAGAGTTAAAAGTTTCGCAGTCGTAGCGTAAAATGTGATTAACAATCACATGACTAATAGTATGAGACATGTAATGCATAGTAACAACTAAGCTCTGCGGAGTTCACTAGTTATTAATAAAATTGCGGTAGAGTAAAAATGTTTAATTATTAATTTATTTTTAAGAAACATTTGTTTTAATTTAATCAAAGTACAATATTTATCATCATTGAGTGCCACGTCTTTAAAGCGATGTCCGTGATATGCAATGGCCCGTCATCAGATTGTGCGTATCCGAGAGTGAGACGGAGCCCAGCTGCGGCCCGTGTATTCGGCACCCCTGGGGCTCGGCGCAGAGGCTGTGAAACGAGATGCGCCTTTCTCCTGCACGCCCGTCGCCCCCCCCCTCACCCACCCCTTCCTGGCCCAGCCGGCGGCGCTGGCGCTGCCCTTTAAATGGGCTTACAGGTAATGTTACACGCCGGCGCGGAACGGCGCGTAGCGTGGCGGGGGCGGACCGGGACGGGGGCGTGGCAGGCGAGGTCGCGTTTGTCATCATCGACTGGCGAGGGGGCTCGGCGCGCAAGAAGGGCATGGGAAAGGAAGGGAGGAACGTAGGGCGATGCGAGACGAACCCTTGGCGCTTGGTTGATTGATTGATTGTTAGTCATTCGCGATTGTTAGTGATGGCGCGTCAACTACTATGGTCATTAGTTTCATAAGAGTAAGGCGTGCTTTTGCTCGCGACGTGGCGGTGGATGGCCAGATCCGGCGCTGACCTACCGTCGGTTAACGGGCTTTTCCCCAACCACGTATCTCCCTCCAGCGGAGCACCGCTCCAGCAGGGACAAGCTCTAAATCCCCGAACGGTCTGCCGGCTTGTGTGGTAGTGTAGTGCATGTTAGTATGGGTGTGAGTGTATGGGGTGAAGAGAGGACAAGGAAGAGGAAGAAAAGATCGCGCGCGGTTCATAGCCCGTTTGTTAGGGTGCTGCTCCGTCATTCGCCGGTTGTCGATCGGAGAAACTACCGAAAACCACCGATCACAGCAGCCGACCGCTAGAATCCTCCTCCATATTGAATTCGACCAAGTTGAAAAGCTAGTGTCGAAAATCCTGCCGCCGTCGGGACTCGAACCTGGGACCACCCGGTTAGAGGCGCTGTAGTGAAATCAATTGATACACTGAGTCACCGCTCCCCGTTTGGCGCTCGGAATTTGTCGACTGTCTGCACTGGCATGTCGTCGGTAAGAAAGGCGCGTAAGCAGTTCGCTTTGTTGTATCATATTCGACTTTTCTAATGCATTTAAATGTCCATTAGTTTACATTAAACTACATCAATTTAATTTAATTTTTTTATTTTTAGCCATTAAATGTCCCGTAACCCGCAGTTGACCTCCTAATATAGTTAAATTCTACAAAGGTTGCCTTTTAGTTGGGATTACAATCCTTGTTCTTGTACATGTGTTTCTGTTCTTGTTTTACTCTTGAAATTTCAATGCAGTTTTAAAATTTTATCTTCTAGTAATTATTTAAATTCTGGATGTTAATTTACAGATATAATGAGTCCTAATGACATTTGCCTGATTAGGCATTTTTACAATTTTTCTTGTTTATACCTGTAACATGTATGTAATGTACTACGTCCACTTCGTCCTATGTTGAGCCAGTCACCGATCGCCGCAAATCTCTTCATGGAGGTATTCGAAAACCAGGTTCTGGATAACGCTCGCCTCAATCCTACAATGTGGGTAAGAAACGTCGACACCTTTGGGATATGGCCTCAAGGACGAGATTCCCTACAGGAATTCTTGGACCACATAGACAGTGCCCACCCCGAAATAAAATTCACTATGGAGACAGATGAATGGCCAGCTACCTTTCCTGGACATCTTGGTGAGTAGGAGAAACGACAGCAGTCTAGGGCATCCGGTTTACAGAAAATCCACCTACACAAACCGCTGTTTTCATGCCAATTCGCACCACCACCCAGCGACGAAGAATGGCATCCTGACAACCCTGGCCATCCGTGCTATTAGAATCTGCGATCAAGACAGTCTCCCCGCTGAACGCAAAGTTCTGGATGCGACCTCAGCCGCGAACGGGTACAACAAATCTACGATCAACAGGGCCCTGAAACGTACTCACGACCCGCCTACACCAAGGAATCCCCACGACACAGAAAACAGGAGAATCGCCGCACTACCATACATACAAGGCGTCACGGACAGGATAGACAATCTTCTGAGGCGATTTCAAATCAAGACATTGTTCAAGGCACACCAGAAGTTCAGCCAAACCCTCATGCGATTCAAAGACCAGCTTTCACCGCTCCACGACATTTTCTCTAAAAGCGGCTAAATACATTTCAATGAAAATTTGGATATAGGACTATGTTTTAGTCTTGTATAATTATATTAAAGACATATTGTAGTTACTTTTAGGGGACTGAAAAATTGGGAAAATGTGAAGAAGTGTCGTTTTGGCACCGATAGGTAGCAGCTGGGAAGAGTCTTTATTTACATTATTTTAAAATTAATACGATCAGAACCATTTAATGTAGAATAATTTATTGAATAGTTGCTGCTTTATCTGCTGGGTAAGTGAAACATATTTATCTTTCGGGATTTCCCCTATTTCGTCTTTTCCATGTTCTTCAAAGATCTCTTTTGCTAAAAGTTCGCCTTGGTCAACCCAAAGCTGCTTGAAAAAGTTAACAGTCCATTCATCATCCACTTCTCTCTGTAGTGGTTCTTCAAAAGTTTTTTGACGTCCTCCAGCTTGTTGGGATTGATAATAACTTCTTTCGCAATGATATTTGGAGAGTTTTTTCACGATTTCACTTGCTTAGAGTTGCATTTTGCAACCCAATACTCAAACTGTAGCTTGTTGCTTCAGTAACTTGGGTGCCACTTGACTTATTTATAATAATTCCTTTCCTCGAGGAAAAGTTAAAAATTTGCAGGCAACATGGCATTGCCTGGAACTGCGGAATAGGTTATCGCCAATGTACGTCTTTTACTGTTGTATCAGTGCTCAAGTGATAGAATCTTTCAGTGGCCTTGGAAAAAGTTTAAATGTATCGAGGACTGACTATTCTCTCCCTCAGCTGTGATGTCTTTATTTATACTACTTACGTAGTAGTCTTTGATCGGAAAAATATGTTTATGGCAAAACGTTTGCCAGTTTCTCAGTCTGTCTGTGTCTCGCAAACTAGCGCCTAACCATTTACATTTTCTCCAAAATTCAACATTCTTCAATCGCTCTGGCTAAACTCGAATACCTATGAATTACAAATGGATAATTGGGGTTTGGAGAACAATTAAGTCTTCACAACATTTTCAAAATGTTGGAAAAATGTTTATTTTACATTTAAATACACTTTTTACATTCCTTTCTAAGATATTGTACACTGGTGAAAATGTCGTATGGATCATCTTATAACTACAATATTGAAGTTTTGTGAATTGAATTTTTACTTTTACTACGCACTCTGTTTAAAGTGAATTACATCTTCAATATATTAAAAAATGAGATGAAAGGAATGCCGTGGTATAACTCTCCTGAGTTCCTTTGGTAACACCTTTGGTACAGTAAAACTATTGAAAACAGATTGGAAAATGAAATAAATGAAATGGAAGAACAAAGTGGCTTTCGAGTAGGTAGATCCTGCATAGATAATTTATTTACCATTCGACAAGTTTTAGATAAGTGACTGGCGCATAACCTTGAGACACATCTAGTACATATTGCCTTGCAAAAGGCATGCCACAGTGTCCCCCTTTCAAAATTGTGGATAGCATGGAACACAAACATATCAATAGAATATAAAATTAGGCCATTGGATATTTATATACGGACAATATCGCTTATGTCAAATTAGGAAATAACATATCAAAAGAAATGAAGATGAGTAATGAACTATGTTGTATTGCGCCAACCCTGTTTAAAATCTATCTAGGAGAAACTCTAAAAAATTGCATGATAAAATGTGAAAAGATGGGAATAAAATTAAATGTCGATATGTTTATATTTACTAAATTTTGCAAATGATCAAGTGATACTCACAGAGGATGAAGACGATGCACATTATTATGTTAAGGAAATTAAACGTAAGATTTTGGAAAACGGAACTTGAAAATCAATTTCAAGAAGACATAGTATATTAAAGGAAAGAATTAGAAATGAAAATATAAAGCAGCAAATCAGTGTCATTTCGGGAATAATGGATAAAATAGAAGGAAGAAGGTTAAAATGATGCGGGCATCTTAGAAGAATGCCGGAGGAAAGATAGTCATTAAAATCTTGGAGGTGGTAGGTGCCAATGCACAGAGAGGTAGACCAAGACTCAGATGGCATGATGTTATGAAACAGACATTAAGAGACAGTGACAACAAAGGAGAAGATGATAGACAAGGTAGAAGAAGATGGAAGTTTGAGTGCGAGAGACGCCGCACGGTGTAGTTCCACTCGCAGGAGAAGAAGAAGACTATGTACTGTAACTACCTCGATTCACGCCACGATACATGCAAACACGCTGGGAAAGCCCCTTCCACCGCCATTGTCCCCGCTCCCGTCCCGCGAGTCAGCATCCCGCGTTTTAGGAAAGGAACGCCCTTTCACCCTCTTAGGCTTCAGATTCTGGAATTCTTCGCTTGGGAAATTTGGAAAAAATTCTGACGCGTCTTTAACAGTTTAATTGCTCGTCCTAGCAGCTACACGATGCCTGGAGCTTAGATATTTCTAAGATAGAAATTACATCTAAATTATTATTTTTGGGAAGCCTAGCCTCACTTTCACAAACAATTTCAACAAACGGGCGCCTAGATTTGATTAGGTAAAGTGTTCCGATACCTTTCTTTCGAATAGAAATCTACCTCACCGGCGGGCAGAATAGTGGGATACGGCGCCGATATATCGTCGGCTAACAGGGTTTCCTTCAACTAGGTATCTCCCACCAGCAGGGCAGCGTTCCAGCCGGGACAAGCTCTAAGCTCCTGAACTGTCTCCCGGCATATATAATAGTGTAGTGCAAGTTAGTGTAAGTGTGTAAGGGGTGAGAATAGGACAAGGAAGAGAAAAGAAATCTCGCACGCGGTTCAAGGCCCATTTCTTAGGGTACTGCTCTGGCATCCGCCTGGTGTTGATGGAAAAAAAAACACAAATCAGAGCAGTCGACCACTAGAATTCTCCTCCAGACAGCAACAGCACTCGATCTAGCTATATAATTAGTGTCGAAAATCCTGCCTCCGTCGGGACTCGAATCTAGGACTTGCCGGTCTAGAGTGACATCAGTTGATCCCCTGAGCCACCTCTCAGGACCCGTGGCTCATGCCGGGCCCTGTGCATCACGCTTTGATTTGCCAAATTAATGCTGAAATGGATCCAAAGAGTGTGAATCTTTCCTTTTTGTAATACATGTGTGTTTACCTTGTTCCTTCCCACGAAGTCAGAAAGGTAGTTCAAAGTTAATTAATAATCCTCGTCCCTCGTCATGGCTAGCCGGGTCAACAGCGATTATGATAGGGGGCTTTATTACACTTCTTACGAAGTAATGGGGAAGTATGTTACTGCGGCGGCTGATATCGGCAAGTATTCGATAGAAAAATTCGTATTGGCGTGTTCTTCTAACGGTAACTGAATACGTCTTGTTCGGATATTCAGTAAATTACTTCCACTAACACGCTGCGTAGTCAGAATGAGTCCTTCATACCAAACAACCGACGATGATGCTAACATTATCTTTATTAAAATCTGTTTTAAAAATTACTTCTTGAAACGTTCATATACATGTTTTTTAAAATAATAGTAGTTTTCGCTTTTGTGTTTGAAATTAATGCATTTTATAAAATTTTTGGGATTCAGCTAAAAATTTTTTTTTTTTTAGTATTGGAATATATGTGCACTAGTGTAGTTTCAGGGTACAATATGTTTGTGTTGTGTTAAGATGTAGCCAATAGGCTACATTTTCTTTTAACATACACTTGCTTTGAAAGCAACATTAACTTAAATAGTGTCTTTTAATAAGCTATGACTACCTCCAAAAACATTTCATTGACCTTTAAGTGCGAGGAAAGCAAATATATCAAATGTTACAAATGAAGCAAACTTCGGTAAGCGACCTTTTGGTTATCAACCGTCAATAATAATTATTATTGACATCAGTGAGCCCATCATCGAAACTGACAACTTATTAATTATAAATAAATATTCTTTAATGTGAGTATTTCTTGAATTTATTAAAAGGCATTTTATTTTACGTATACACAATATGTGAAGTTATTATAGAGGTAGTTGAGATTTTAATTTCCATGAACAATTTCTGTGGGTTACAGAATTTTTACTTTTTCATACTAGATACGTTGTATAGAGAACGTTTTGTAATGCTCCAGCGAAACATGACAATTTTTCGGGAGAAAAATTCATGTAGTAGGTTGCTAATAAAGACAAAGTGGATAATTCCTGTTCCTTCATGTAGCAAATTACATTCACGGACACTTTGTGTACTCAGGATCCACATTTTGCGGTTGATACCAAAAAATAGGTAGACGTCAAAACGTCTGTCTGACTGACCATCTTTAGTGGGTAAACTGTAAGCAGGATTTTCACTAAAACTGATGTTCCCTCTTCGTTAAGGCTAAAGTCGCGGTCCCTTGAATTAACAACCAACGTTAACATTTTTGGTGCTACTTTATATAAAGCTTCGAGGACGCTTTCAATTTTTTTCTTAAATTGCCAGCAATTTTTGTGTTAAAGTATGTCCTCGTATAGCCTCGTAAAGACACGCAAAAATCTGAGGCAACGGTTTAGTTAAAATACCTGAATTTCCGAAAATTGCAAAAGTTTAAACTTTTTCGGCGTCTGCCTACAACATCATTATTGAAGATAGGGATTTTTCTCTAATAAAATTTGTTCTTGAAAATTATATCTTCAAATGAAGACAAATCAATATTTCTCAAAATATTAACAGTTTTCGAGTAATTTCGCGTGAAATAAAGGCAAATTTTAAAAGCACGATTTTCTTAAAATCTACTCCAAATGTTTTTCTACTGTCACTGTTTGTGCAGACAGTTTATTGAATTGAATTATCATTGAATAAGATGACATAAACGAAAGTTTGCTGTATTCTTTGTTGTTTTTTTTTGTTTTTTTGCTCAAATTTGTTTTTAAATATCTCTCCCATCATTAATATTTACATTACCGGCAATTTATACACATTATTGCATTTGTGAGTACAAGTGCTTCAAATGACGTCTAATAAAGTTTTCATATAAAGGACTTCATTTAAACTAACCCCCAAATTCAAAATATTCCTCGGGTCATCCGTCAGAACAATTGGGAATATCAATTTTGGTGAATAGCCTTCATATATTACACGCTAGAGTTTTTCACAGATAGACAGTCGTTCGGACGGACGGGCCGACGTTTTGCGGTCAATAAATTTTTCTGCATTAAGGACATACGAAACGTGGAGTCTGGGTATAGAAGTGTTAAGAGGAAGTAGTTTGCTCCATATAGAAAGTGGAATTCTCCAGTTTGTCTGTACCAAGTACTCGCATAATATGACAATCCGTTACCAATATTACGAGAAAGTCTGTGTTGTTTTAGCACCAAAAGTAATTTTACTTCTGTGTGGAATGAAGTAGTAGTATTATTACATGATATAATCGGGTAATAGTGTTTACCTAATTGTAAGTATCTTTTGATAACCATGCCTAAGTGATTCAAATTATTATGGAAGTTTCACTTTTTCCTCCACAATCATCACTTACTAGTAGAATGGTCTCAAACCCTTCAGTCTGAATTATTATTTATAGAATTATTATAAAGCAGAAGTATTCTGATCATAATCTTAATTCGCAATATCTTCCTTTCTAATGTAGATATATATTTTCTGGGATTTGACGATGTTAGATCACGCCTTTGTAAATGTTAAAATTGTAACAATATAATTTCCTTATAAATAAATGTATGAAAATAATTTCTCTGGTTTCCACTGTAAAACTTTAAAGGAGAATTTCATAAAAAAGGCATAATAATCATTTAGCTTAGTTGTGACAAAAACCGAGTTCAGCAACATATTTAGAATACAATTTATAGTGGACCTGAAATATAAAACTAGTATGAGAAAATATTATGACGAAGATATATTATATTTTTTTCGGTGGGCATAGTGCCACAAATTTAGTCATGGAATTGACGATTTTTGAAACAGTATTCAGTATTAAAGATATTTAAAGTAAAAATAAAAATTTGCGTGTATTTTAACACCAAACATATGGTTGAGCATAAGAAACCCGCGCAATCGGAATTTTGTATGCAAAATGCGTTTTGGAATAGACAACTCAAGTAATAAACTGTTCTGTTTAATATTAACTGTAATAATGTTCTGTTCGTAATAAAATGTATAAATTTGTATTAAAGTTACCTTGTCAGGATGAGAATGCATAAAATTATAATTTATTATTATTATTGTTATTGTTATTATTATTATTATTATTATTATTATTATTATTAAATAAATTGGAACCAAAGTATCACAAAAATAAATTCGACTGATTTCATATAACTTCTGATTTTTCTGATTTCAGAGAAGATAAACATTAAGGAAAGTTTTAAAATAAATATGGCTTCATTACCTGTGGTTTAGGGAATTTACACAGTTTAATAAAATTAGAAAAGTTTAGAAATATTATCGTACCCAGATCCGTTCACCAGATTATTCTACTGAGAGTGTTTTTCACCTCATGCTACCAATTTTTCTTCTACTCATCTTTTTGGCAATTAATTATAAACAATATTTATGCAAAATTCCCTAAAAATCAGTATGCTCTATAGAATTAAATCTCTCAAAATAATTTCGTTTCCTGGAGGCTCCTTTAATTATTTCTTAATACAACATAACAATAACATGTAATTTGTCTTGCCGTTGCCATGTAACATAGTTAATTTACTTTCGGCCAACGACGCTGCCTCCTCGATTTCCTCTCTCCTTTCAAAATTTTTATCAAAATGTAAGTGTATCACTTCTTTTCCCTGTATTACAGTGTTTTATAGTTATAAATCATGGCCTCTTTTGTTCAAAAATATTTTCTCATGCTTTTTAACTTTACATCACAATTACGCTTCATTCTTCGTAATACGCCACCCAATGTGTATGAATACTTTTGCATGATATTAGAAGAAAAACAACCCGAATTTGAACTCCTTTAATTTTTGATTGAAGAACCTCTTACATTATTTCTGCAATGCAGTTGGTGCGTTGTAGAAATCATGTTCTTAATTCACAACAATTTTTTTATTCCTAACCATGAAGACAAAGGAGCCTAAATATTTTGAAACAATAATTTTATAATTACTCGCTATAATATCAAAGCAACAAATCACTCGAATAAAAAATTAAGATTGAGAAAGACTAGCCCCAGTCTTAATTGAAAGTCTTTGTCCAATTGTGATTCTCGAAATATCATTTTATTTGCATTAAATTCAATCAGAGCTTCGTATTTAGGGGGTAGAAAACTACCAAAGTGGTGAATATATAAAACTAAACCAGAATTGCATTTAAGGTCAACATCTTCGTCACTATCAAATGATTATTGGCTGCACGCACTATTGGTACATGATACGCATATCACTGAGTGAAAAGCATATCAAAGTATTAACTATTATTAGAATAATGCTTCGATTTTCATGCTGAATAGTATTTTAATCGTTTACATATATTTACCCTCGTGATTCGAATGATGTTCAGGATATTTTTCTCTAAAAGATCTCTTCAAAGCTAGAAAATGGTGCTAACTTACATGTCTTTTAAATTTGTGTCCAACAACCACTTGGAGAGGACAATTAGTAGTGATTTACAAAGGTTCTGAGAATACCATTGACAATTTTTCAGAAAATTAATGATGTAAATGAATCATTAATTTTTATAAAGAAATTACTTTAAAAAATTAATTGATTATTATAATGAGCATTTTAAGAGTTTTGGAAAAAAGTGCAATCGAATATATTAATTTGGGGTCCATTAACCTCCATTTACACCCATTTGCTTCTAAATCCAGCAGTCAATATCAATTGTTTTTTCTTACCTTAAAAGAGAAATATGAATTTGTCAATTTTATATAAGCAGACAAATATCCATAACAAATCATACCTGCAAGTTTTGGAACCTCTTAACTTTAGAGGTTGATTTAGCCAGGATCGCAAAATTTGTGCGCTACTACCAGGGCGTATTTATGACTAGCGGGGTCACAAATCTCGGTCTTACCAATTTTTTTTAATTAAGCCCATTTTTAATTTCCGGCCACATTTTACCATGAATTGAGTATAATTTATATTTTCTCTGCGATGTTGAAAAAAAAGAAATGTGTTGTCTGAAGACAAAATTAAGCTCAAACATTTACTCTATTCTTTTTTTACAGTGTACAGTCAAAATGCGTGAAATAGTACACGTTCAGGTTGGCCAGTGTGGCAATCAAATTGGTGCCAAGGTAGGTATTTTATACAATATAACAATCCTTCATAGATATCTGTATACCCTTGAATATCACATTCTTTATTTTTCAGTTTTGGGAAGTTCTGTCAGAAGAACATGGAATCGATCAAACAGGAAAATACCACGGACATTCTTGTTTACAGTTAGAAAGAATCGACGTGTATTACAATGAAGCATTAGGTAAGTTCATTAAAATATTTTCGAAACAAAAATCATGTCAGTGAACAGATTGGCAGATTTGTTTTAACTACATTCACCCATAAATGATAGCTGAAAGCTCAAAGAGGTCCAACACAACATGTTCAAATCCATTATTTTCCTATCTGCCATAGTTTCGTTAAAATAATGGGTTCCTAAAATAATAAATTGCGTTGGCGTCAACAAACAAATTTGACGTACGATTTACAATGTACTATTTAAGTTTTTAAAGTTGCAGTTTGCTATTTCTACGTGATTTTGCTACAGCCTTTCGTGCAGAGAATTAACTCCAAAATTTATTTGCAGATTGAGAGACTCTTTCAAACTAATAGAGTAAAAGCACCGATAGTGGCTTTTTAATTCGCCTTTTTTTTATTTCCGAACTCCCATTATGTTACAGAATTGGCCACATGAAAATAGCAAACTTTGAGTAATGGTTAGACACTGGACTTAGATCTGGCCAATCATATTTTGAATCCCTTAATCGTGTTTGAGACAAAGAAGGGAAAAAAGTACCTGTTTGTATCATTATTGTAATACCAATATTAATAAGATTTTTTCAGTTCGTTCTTTAAATGTGAAATAAGAGAAAAGAATTCAATTATCGTCGTCCTAAACCTCACCACTAAAAGGGTGAAGTTCCGCTTTTAAAACTAGTGGGAAACCTTGATTTCATATTTTTCAAATGTTGTTCTTTCAGTGACTATTACTGACGCAGTGGATATTACTCTGTCGTAGTCCCACATAGTTACAACAACTTGACTTTTTGACTGTAATTAAATCCGATCTCTGTCAGAAGTTGAACTTACTTGACGAGAAGAGTTTTGGTAGGATATGACTGCTAGCCCTGAATGTTTATTAACTCGCTTTCATAGCGAGCTTCATATGTAGCTTCATATGAAGCTATGGAAACTACGATGAAGCTATTAAACTACATAGGAGCTCAGATACAGCATTACTGGTCTAAGGACTAATACTTTATTTAATTCTGTATCAGTTTTTCTTAACAAAAATATCGGTAAGAATCTGGTTTCAGTACTTTATTTTGTACACACATTTCTAGATCTTTGGGAGATCCAGTTGATTGCATTGATTATTTTGGACCTACTTATATTTGAAAGGTCATGCGAGTATGCGTTAAAGAAATTGTTTATCCAAGCTTTTGTAATTAAAAAGGCGTATGTAAACCATTTTCAGGTTACAAGGTGGAAGAAGAAAGTAACATGTCTGTTTTGCAACCTTTTAGATCAGCTCAGATACAGCATTACTGGTGTGTGTGCGATGACCATGACCGGGAGGTCATACGACTCCAGTTCCGACAGTAGCAGATTTTCGACACTAGGTACACAGCTGGGTCGAAGGCAACCCCTGGAGAGGAGACTTAGGTGGCTGAGGGCATCAACTGATATCACTGCACTGCCTCTGACCGAGAGGTCGTAGGTTTCGAGTTCGGACGGTGGCAGGATTTTTGACTCTAGCTACATAGCCAGGTTGAAATCAGTAGCTTTATGGAGGACAATTCTAGCGACCGGCTATTTAGATCGGAAGATTTCAGTGTTTTCTCCGATTAACATCAGGTGAATGCTGGAGCAGTACCCCCAGAAACGGACTTGAACCGCGCACGTTCTCTTCTTGTCCTATCTTCCAAACACTTCCACTAACATGCACTTCACTACCACACACGTCGGGAAACCGGTCAGGAGCTTAGAGCTCGTCCCAGCTGGGATGGTGCCCCGCTGGAGGGAGATACTTTGTGGGGAAAACGCCACAAGCCGGTGTAGTTCTCAACCAACGTGAGATGATCCCCGCCACCTCCGGCTATTAAAAAAATGCACTATACTTACGGGACCAATGGCCTAAGCGCAGCATTCCTCATCAATGAATGTTGCAGACAAGCGGTACGTGCCTCGCGCGGTGCTGGTGGATCTGGAGCCCGGCACCATGGACTCGGTGCGGTGCTCGCCCTTCGGCCGCATCTTCCGCCCCGACAACTTCGTGTTCGGGCAGTCGGGCGCGGGCAACAACTGGGCCAAGGGCCACTACACGGAGGGCGCCGAGCTCATCACGGCGGCCATGGACGCCGTGCGCAAGGAGACGGAGGCGTGCGACTGCCTGCAGGGCTTTCAGCTCACGCACTCGCTGGGCGGCGGCACGGGCTCCGGCCTGGGCACGCTGCTCGTGTCCACGCTCAAGGAGGAGTTCCCGGACCGCGTCTCCACCACCTTCAGCGTCATGCCCTCGCCCAAGGTAGTTGCGTAATGAGTATCATTACGATACAGACTTTATTACGATACAGGTTCTTAACCCATCACAGAGTAATAAAACAATGTAGTCTTTCATAAAACAATGTAGGCATTCACGGCCGGAGTTGTAGTCAAAGATTTCTTCCGGGCTGAAGGGCCGTGGTCCATTGGAAAACATATTTCCAGACGTTTCGTCCGCAACTACAGCAGACATCCACAGTGGCGATGTGGTCTCGGACGAAGAATCCTCCTTGAAGGTCCCCCGGTGACTGACATCATAGAGAAGTTTACGAAGAAGTATTGACACTTAATCATTGAGAATCGTTCTAGTAAATGTTACGTTCGATTGTGTATATTAGAATTGCATTTAATATTATTTACTGTTTGTTAGTTTTAATTTCTTTTATTAGTAGTATTTTTTACGTGGAATATTATTTAATAGTAGTTTATGATATTAGTTTATAATGTTAAGCAGTATCGCTGGAGTACATGTTTTGGAAACGAGCGACTTTTGAAATGAGTTTTCAGATTGATAGGAAAAAATAAAGCAACGTCATAATCGAATTGCATACGCTATTTTTTGTATAAAATATTATAAATTTAAGAGAATTGAACTTCATTTTGTGAAACAACTTTCTTGTGACGTCTCAGATATTTGACATCTGTGCGAGAAAACGGTGGTCGGCAGTTCCGTTTAATGCTACCACCCCGAGAATCTCTCCCTCAATTCTCTGAATGTGTGATACCGCAATCATTCCTGCTGTAAAATTAATACGTCATTATTTGTGCTGTAAAATGTCCAATTATGAACGATTTATCGCAACAGAAAAGGTCGTTTATAATGCTGTAATACAAAAAAATAAATGTGATTGTAATTTCACTTTGATCCTATTTGACTAGCGCAGTATTCCCTCGCAGGCGGACTGGTAGTCACAGCCACCTGCGGCAGAATGTGAGGGTAGGGTTAGGGAGCTGTCCGCTAGATGGCCTTGGCTGAATCCTGCAGTCAACTGCCACGAAACGTTCAATGTAAAGTTTAACTTAAAAAAAAAAAATTAAAAATACCGTAGAAACTCGATGTAAAGGATTAATACATTCGTGTGAACTTCACGATACTCGCTCGTATCTTATATTACACTGGAGTATTAATGTCCATTATTACATAATCATTTCATATAGTACTATTTTTTACCCATTGTATAGTGCGCCAGGAACGTCTCTCCGCACTGGGCCGAGTGAGGGCCTTCTATTGTTTTTTTGTGTTGGAAGCAACCAGATCGCTGGGAAAGAAATGAGTGTACAACACTTCCAGCATCTGTTATGATTGTGGTGATTGCGATATTTACGTTTTCTTTCGTTATACGTAGCTACCAACATAGTTTGTTGCAAGCACCAAGATGCCATTGTGAAGAGGCTTTCCTGGCGCGCTGTACGTTTAGCACAGCAGGCATGTCAAGGTCGCGGCAAGGTAACACGCTTTCTAGAGCTCATGGGCACTGCGTCTAGAGAAATTGGCGCGAGATTCAAAAGGAAGGGTTGCACAATGCTACGGAGTGATGGGGCGTCACTAGATACCTGGCCCATGGCAGTCTTTGAGAAAAGTTACTTGACAGTTATTGTTTCAAATTTAGCTATATTAATTTCCATTTTATCTTTAAAGCAAAAATAAATATTCCATTTATATAAAATAATGCACAAACACGAATAATACACAATAACAGACAAATATTTTTGAAATATGAACGAATTCGCCATTCAAACATATCACTGTCACTTTGCAAAGATGTTTATTTAAGGGAGAATTCATTAAGAAAATAAACATTGAATAGTAATTAGTGGTGAAGAATATAATCCTAATACAATGATGGGTTATTTGATAGAAAAAATCTGGCAAACATATTTTCGAATGAAACCACTACTCACTGCCTCGCACCGCTCCAGCTTGCGTGTGTGCACTCCTTTCTAGATTTTAAGGGGAAACCGAGCTTCTCAGGTGGGTAAGTAGCTCGTACGGGCGCGATTCGACGTAGTTGTAGTACATACAACATGCTTAGGGTCATAGGGCTCTTCGATATTTGTTGTAGTTCGTGCGGGCGCGGTTTGACGTGCCTGTAATACAGCAAGAACTACCTGTTTAGGGTCATGGGCCTCTTCTATATTTGTTGAATGAACAATATTAAACGGAAGTTAAGGGTATGAAATGCAAACCATGTGATTACCCGATTGCATGTAACTATGTACCCTTGTGTATCCTAAGTTTGAAATGTACGTTGATGTGTTCCTTGCGTGTGATTCCTTATTGACTTTAATCCAGTACAACATTTAAAATATTACCCTTAAATCTCCTCGATGGAATTGCCAATCGAGTCTCATTTGAGGTGTGTTTATGTGCGCTTTTAAATACAGATTAATTTTTTATTGTGAAATCCATCGTGTTCTCCCATACAACGCTAAGAGAAAAGGAGTTAGAAAATAAGTCTTTATCGACCTTTGTTTGCCTCCTTTCAGGGCCCTCTGTACAGGTAACGGCTCACAAGAGATATTTTCTGATGTTTTCGAAAGTGGATAGATAATGTTCTGAAAAGTGGCATGCTTCGTTACGCAAATTTTCCCATATTTACTGTCAATAAAGCCAGTAAATATAGGTACTCATTTGGAAAGGAGACTGAATAAGACTTCAAGATTGTCCTGAATAGGACATGCCCGAATAAAAATACCCAGCTATGGTGGAGCCCTTGTTTCTCAGTCAGTTAGCAAACGTACTTATACACTTTATTTCCCAATATAAGTACGTACATTACTTTTTTTCGATTCTCCGGCTTTGTATCTCGCAAACGACCAACTCACTTTCCATTACCATTGTATTATTCACATGTCGGGAACAAGGTGGATTTCACATTGTAAAATGAAACATTTCAAAGTGCACATATACGCACATCAAATGATACTCAATCGGCAATTACTCCCAGCAGACTTAAGGATTATATTTTAAATATTATACTGAGTTAAAGTTAACGAGACATCTCATGCAAAAAACACATGAACGTATAAACTTACGGAAGACGGAGTACTTAGTTACATGCAATAGACTAATCGCATGTTTTTCATTCCATGCTTTTGACAAGTGATTAATATTGTAGAAATATCAACATAATATTTTCTTCCTGCATTACAATTTTCCGTACTGAACTACACAAGTTATCGCGGTCATCAGAAAAATATTTAATTAGAAATTTAAATGCATAAAAATGACGAAAAAGCAAATTAGAAGGACTTGCAAAATGAGTTCATCGTATGTGTACAGAATTTTCGTAATATTTGCGGATACTTCTGCATATAACTGATTGGAAATGAAAATTCTTGGTAATAATGCATATGAACTTTTCCCTGTAAGCCATATAAAGTGACTTGTATTAATATAACGCCTCCGTTTATTTTGATGCAAGTTTTCATACCGTATTCATGACTAAATATGAATATTTCTATACGATTGTATAAGACTTAAACAAATTTTCTTTTAAAATTATTTTTTGCGGGTCGAATTTCAACAGTTACCCTTATATAACTACATTAATCACGGTATGCGGAATAAAATCTGCAATTCAGTTTTTGTATAAGGCATTCTTACAATCTGGATAGACATTTCAATTTTACAATTTTATCGCATTGTTGACCATGCTTAAAAATATGTTAAATACTGAAGATCATAATGTATACGACACTGTTATAAACTTCTGAAAATGTATACGACATAATGTATACGACACTGCTATAAACTTCCGTCAAAATAAATTGTAATTTACATGCCAAAATAATGTTTCGAGTCGTAGCTTTCGCGGCCGGAGTCGTTGAATTCTTGGCTGTCCGGGGATTAGTCGACAAGCTATACCGTATAGCTCTGAAGAAGGCCACAGCAAGATGGCCTAAACGTCAGCTCCATCGACCATGAAGCGGCTAATCCCGGACAGCCAAGAATTCAAAAAATTTTAATTCCATGTAATTATTTATTAGAAATTTATCTTAATGCTTCAATATTAGTTTCGTAATTTGTAATTTAGTTTCTTGAATTCCTATGAAAGTTGATTTTAATTATCTGCAGCATGCGTATCTATGCATACTTGACAAGTTTCTGTTCATCTAAACTTCACCTTTCATCTCAAAGTTCATATTCCAGAAAAAAATAAAGTAACAATAAAATATTCTCACACATAATAGAATGTGCATAATTCTAGGAAACTAGATTGACGCTGATTTCGTTAATTTTTTATGATTTGTATGTCCAATTTGTTTTCTTATTAAGTGTCTTCCTTCTTGCAGGTATCCGACACAGTTGTCGAACCATACAATGCAACGTTGTCGGTTCATCAACTAACAGAAAACACTGATGAAACATTCTGCATAGATAATGAAGCTCTCTACGACATTTGCTTCCGAACTCTCAAACTTGCCCAACCAAGTTACGGAGACCTGAACCACATAGTGTCTATCGTTATGTCCGGCATCACAACCTGCTTGCGGTTTCCTGGCCAACTGAATGCAGATCTTCGAAAATTAGCTGTCAACATGGTCCCATTCCCTCGCCTCCACTTCTTCATGCCGGGTTACGCCCCTTTGACAGCTCGTGGTAACCAACCGTATGCGATTATCACAGTGTCCGAACTAACGCAGCAAATGTTCGATGCAAGAAACATGATGGCTGCTTGTGATCCCAGGAACGGGAAATACTTGACCGTAGCGACCGTGTTTCGCGGGAAAATGTCAATGAAGGAAATCGACGATCAAATGATGAATGTTCAAAACAAGAACAGCAAGTTTTTTGTGGAATGGATCCCCAACAACGTGAAAACTGCTGTCTGCGATATTCCCCCTCGCGGAATGAAAATGTCTGCCACATTCATCGCCAACTCCACAGCCATTCAAGAGCTGTTCCGTCGAGTATGCGAACAATTTAGCATGATGTTTCGGCGAAAAGCTTTCTTGCATTGGTATATAGGCGAAGGAATGGACGAGTTGGAATTCACAGAAGCGGAATCAAACCTCAATGATTTAATATCAGAGTATCAACAATACCAAGAAGCGTCTTCAGAAGATGATATGTATTTTGATGACCTGGAAATCGAGGAGGCATAGCGAGAAAATTATTTATAAAAAATCAGAAAATCAAGCCAACGAAACACTTAAAATTTCGTCAAACCTGGATTTGTTTATTGCTGTAGTTTGGATTTTCCTAATTTAAAATTTGTTATTTATGTAATATTTATACTACTTCTCTATTTACCTTTTCTATTCTTTTATAATAAATTTTTTCACACTATATACACGAAATATTTCCTTATAAAATGAAGACAATAAAAAATTGAGAAAATTAAGATCTTGCAGACATCCTGGGAGTAAATCGTTTATTCCATTCATCTTACAAGGATGTACAACAACTCTAGTTGGGTTGAACATCGTATTTTTCCGTTATTCTCGAATGCTTTTGGAGTTGGTCATGTATTTAGCTATTAAATTTAGCCCTTTGTCATTTTACCAGTGTGTGATACAATTTCGAAGTTTTCTTTATAACCACATTTAAATACAAAATACAAAAAGTAAAGTGTGATCTTACCTCGTGATAGTAGTTCCGACATATGCAAAAGAAAAGCAAACACTGAAACAATCAATACGCAGAAGTAAATAATAGGATATACAGAATTCAGAAATGTGCAATTTTTTGTTTTGTTGGTTTTTTCTTGAGACTCGAGGGAGTTAAGAAGCAAATTTATCACCTGTAGTCTCCGCCCCTTCCTATTTAACCAAATTTATTTGGGGGGGGGGGTGCTACGCGCTAACGAGCTAGAACTTTTCCAAGTCGAAAGTTTAAAGAGAATTTAAAACGTTTTATCCTAGTAACAAATACTTTTATTTACGTTATAATACAACTAATAAACCTGTTGAATCAGTGTTTTGAAAGACTTTGTTCGTTTGTTGCGAATTTTAACAAAATTATTCTCCAACGATCTGTGATATTAATAATTGTATTTGACACCGAAAAATAAATAATGAAATACGAATAATGAAAATTGATCGCTTTAACACTGTAAGTAGTTACGTTAAAGTTGTGTTCGTCGGTACAACTTTGAAATAGTACAATACCAGCACGAAGATTCACACCACCGACGTTCGAATTGCCTTCCGGGCTGGACGGCCGTAGTTTATAGGAAATTCGGTTCCCAGACACGACATAAGAGATCTTTTTCAAGCCAACGACATAGCTGCCCAACTTTTTTCGATCAGATAAGAACGCAACAGACTCACTATCGTCAGCAGGGGTCTATACGATCCCCTGTTCTTGCGACTGTTGATGTCGGGACCACTGAAAGAAGCATTAATACCCACCTTTCCGATCACAAAAGGAACTGTCGTTTTGGCACACTCATTGGTCGGCAGTGGCCGAACACGCTTTTTCCCACCGTGAACAAATCAAATTTAAAAACGTTTACATTCTATTGTAAAAATGGCATTGTTCTCACGTTAAGCAGGAGCGAACACACATACATACACACATCTATCAATTTGTTGTACACCGATACTCATATATCCGGTAATCGGTACATTTGTAGAGCAACGCTAACACTGAAGGTGAGATAAATAATAATATTAAATGTAATAATTATTACATTTATTATACGTTGATTATAATATCACAATCATTTGTATTTTTGGACATTTTGGAGAAATGACGAAATTGCGTTTTATGAAAAGCTGTAGGTCGCATGATAATTGGTTTCGAAAAAAATGTATCACCAAATTTTAGAGAAGTTATATCCTCTTGAAACCTTATTTAAATATTTTTCTATAGAACTTAAGGTTAAAAAGTTATAGAAAAAAAGTCTAAAAGAGTCGGGAAAAAATATAATTTTTTCGGGCCTCCCGGAGGTATCGTAGGGTCTGAAAGGTTGAAAACTTGGGATTTTAAGTAGAGCCTGGGAATATTCAACATATCCAGAGAAAAGGTTTTAAGACTTTTCTCCAGGTAAAGCCCCCTTTTGTAACTAGCCGAGTGGACAATCATTGCATTACTAAAAGCACATCGTATGCGAGAACCGAAGCAGCCGACGGAACCGAACGTAGGAAGTAAGTCCTGGAAATTAATTTGATCTTGTATGTTATTAGGCGAGTGAAGGTCCTTCGGAGAGAGAGAGAGAGAGATGGTGTTCCAACAGTGCAAGAGACAAGAAAAGGTATAAAGACCGCATTTCGAAACACAATGCAGAATCAAGAAGCGAGAGATAACAAACTCTGGGGAAGAACCTAGAGAAATTTCTACTAGAAAATGTGCAAAGCAAACAATTGAAAATAATTGATTTTTAAGGACAAATAACGATATTCAAATTTTCAGTTCGTGCTGCTAATGAATTTTGCTATATTAGTATATGAATATATTATCCCCAAAAGTTCACTATAACTGGAGTCGACTGTACATTGAAATCTCTGACACGCACTCAACACACAACGAAAACCCCTTGGCGGCCCAGCAAATCGGCAGGGCGGCGTCGGCAGCGACTCCGAAGTCTGAGTGGGCGCGGTCAACAGGTTCCCCGAGCGCTGGAAAATCCACACGTGCCCCACGCTGCCCCGCCCCGCCCGGCCCCGCCCCCTGGCGCGGAGTTCGGCAAGCGAGCGTTGCTCTCGGACAGCCCGAATTAAGCAACTTCAGCGTCAGACACCGGCGCGGCGCAAACGTCCGCAAGCTCTCCCGTGGCAGTTGGCAGAGGCCCCACAGACGCCACGCCCAGCCCCTGTATCTCTGCACCGTTCCCGCACCATTCCCGTTCCGCCACCCCGCTCCAGCCACGTCCGCTCCCACCCCGCGTCCGCACCGCTCTCATTGTGTAATAGCAAAACCCTGCACCGATCCCGCACCGTTCCCGTTCCGCCGCGCCCCTCCCACCACACCCACTCCCACCCGTGGCCGTCCCGCACTCATTGCAATACCCGCGCACGTTTTCGTAAGCTCTCGCTTCGCTCGTTGCGCGAGGATGGGTGTTTTTTGTTGTGTTTTTGGGGGTAACGACTTTATGTCAAATTTGTAGTTCGTTTTCTGATGCAAAATAGTTTCTATTAGATGGGAGTGGACATTTCTGGTTGTCAGATTTTGTCCACAATGCCCGTTGCTATCATTTATTCTTAATTAATAATTCTAATATTGCCAAAGCGGTGGAGGTAGGTATTCCCGGGCTCAAGAAAATGCGCGTACAATAGCAAAACCCTGCACCGTTCCAGCGCCATGCCCGCCCCCCCCCCCCCCCCGCCCCGCTACGCTCCAGCCCCGTCTAACACCGCTCCCGCCCAGCCTCAGTCCTGATCCCACCACTCCCCCCACCCGCACCGCCCCCCCCCCGCCCCCCCGCCATCGCCTGCTCCAGCCCCGTTCCTACCGCTTGCGCCCAATCTCAGTTTAGCAAAACCGCGCTCTGTTCGCACCCCCCCGCCCCCCCCCCCCACCGCCGCAGCCCCGTCACGACCCTCTCCGCTCTTGCCCCCCTGCTCCGGTTCCACCCTCCTTTCGTCTAGCAAAGTCCTGTTTCCGCGTCTCTCCCGTCCCTCACCGCCTCAACAGGCTCCGCCCCGCCCCGCCCCGCCCCGCCCCACCCCGCCTCGCCCCTCCGCGCCCCGCCCCGCCCGGCTCCACCCCTCAAGCTCCCACCTCCCCCTCCGTTCCTGTGCAGCTCCCGTCCAGGACCATCACACTCCTCCTCCCACCCACTCTCCTGCATCTCCCTTTCTTGGCGGCCGCGCCGACCGACGACGTGTGAGGGCCGCGGAGGGTCCTACTTAACATGCAACGTTTGCTCAGATCGCGCTGCGCTCCCCACCTCCCCCGGCCCAGATCGGAACTTCCTTTGTACAGCGCATTTCATTCAGGAATAAGCGCTGTCGGACAGGGACCGCTTGCTGCTTCTTCTCGAGTTAACCGTTTACTCAGTCTTACCCTCTGCTCAGTAGATGTTATCTTGTTACAGTATTCAGATTTCAAAGCACTTGACATCGCATTGTCACTTTCTCGATCTGTTTAAAATCCATGATAACTGGATTTGTCACCAAATCTTTTCTTTTCTTGCTTACCTAGAATTAATAAACTAAATACCAACAGCATCAACAACAACAACAACAACAACAATAATAATAATAATAACAACAATAACAATTCACGCTATTAAATTTATACTACATTGTCCAAAGACATTGCTAGAGTTAAATTTTAAAAGACTCGGAACATAGCTCACCCACACACATAAAACCTCTGTCGTAGCCGCTTCCGTTGCCTTTCTCCGATCGCAGCCGCCTGCCGTCTCCTCCGGCCTCCTCATTCTCAGCCCTCGCCGTCGCCATCGCCGTCTCCACGGGCCCCGAAGCCCGCTGCGGGTCGGCCCACACGCTCCAGGGCGGGCCGTGTGTTTAAATGATCGGATTGGGGGGCCGGATGGGGCGGACACGGGCTGGCTAAAAGTGACATTGTATGCGCGTGGGCCGGGCCGGGCCGGGCCGGGCCGGGGCCGGGCCCCGCCACCGCAGCTCGCCGCCGCCGCCGGGGTGATTTGAATTTCAAACATTGTCCGCGTCAGCAGAACCCGCAGACTTCACGGCCGCGTGTTTGTGTTTGTAAGGGAAGCCCTTTGCTCTCCCGCCAGCCCGCGAGCGCCCATAGCGCTGGGGAGAGCGATGGCCGTGGATGCGGGCCGATGCGGGGTGATGGGTTGCAAATCACTATATCGTTGGCGGTGGCCGGTGATGTTGGGAGTTGCGATTTTGTCCTGAGGTGCGAAGCGTTGCTCTTGATACTACAGAATGAAAAATGATTAACCGTTTACATCCATGTATCGGTTAATGTAAATGCTATTATTTTCGAAAAGTATTGAATATTCTGTGTATCACTAGTAACATTGTTGCGCTGGCATGTGCAGTCAACGTGTACATTTTCGTTTTCTGTTTCAATGCTCCGAAATCCGGTACGCTTATATATTTTTAATTCTTACATGTCTGGCGAGTCCTGAAAAATCACTGATTCACATATTTTGAAAAAAAATACATATCCAGATTTAAATCTCAAAGGTATACATTATAGGTTAATTTTCTTGTTAATCATACGTAATTCATTCTTTCTTAATTAATTTAATTATTGTTTATAATAACTTACTATTATTATTATTTATAATTACTACTATTATATTTAATTTTTTTTATTATTATTATTTAAATAATTATTTATAATTACCTCCTTTAGTGGTATGTGGCTGTGTTGCTTCATTTAATGGATTTTTGAAATTTTCAGAAATACTGGAATTGCTTTTAAAATGTTTTGGAACTGTTTGAAACCAATGTGGAATTGAAAATGTGGACTTTTAGGATTTTTTTAAAATTAGAAATAAATTTGTTCAAAATAGTGAACCAAGATCGTATTAAAAAATATGGAAGAGAATAATAAATAATACTTACATTAATTCGCCAATCATATTTTAAATTTTAAAAAATGTTCTATTCCATGCACTAACGTCCGTTTTACTTGTCATTGAACAAATTATAGTTGAACCATCAAGAGGGATGCTCCACAAGCAAAATACAGCAGAAAATCGTCATTTCAGACTTTCTGAGTTTTTTCTGAGTCCGAATGTTCGAATGTACTCAAGAATGTAGAAAATATTAAAGTGTTTGAAATCATAAATGCCTGTCTCTCGGAAACCTTGCGTGATGGAGAAAAACCGATATCATATTTGAATTCAGGAGAAAAAATGCCACCATACATTTTTCTTTCTGAGACAAAAGAAATGTTTCTTTTTTGTCGACCAGTGTTATCTATTTATTTCTAATAGATAGCCAGCGCGTTAGATCAATTTATAGCCTTAAGGCATAAAATTGCTTAACTAAATTAATTAGTAATGCTGGAAACATATTTCATAACCTAATTCCATAACACTTTTTTTGGTATCAGCAAATATGTCCATTTCCTCAGGATAATCACCAGCAAATTTTGTGACGCTACTTATAACTTTTTATAAACTTGAGTTGACCATAAACTTATCCGTTGAGGTAAAATTGTATAAAGGTATATATAAATGAGAGGCATTATTCAGTCTAATAATGATATTTGAATATAAATATAGTTAATAGTAGTTCTTAATAGTAGTTCATAATATTATTATTAGTTCATAGTTATTAGGTATAATAGTATAAATAAAGTTAATAATATCTCTCAAAATTTATTTAGTGAATAAACTATCATAATCAAGTCCTCGATCAACAAAAAATTTACACAAAAGATTCACATTTTCTTATTGCGCGCATAGAAAGTCTGTGCCTCTGTATTCCAAATATTTTACAAATCTTCACTGACATTTTTCCAAACCCTAGTGGTTTTCTTTTAACAAGCCTTAAATTAAGATGCTTAAAATTAATTTTATGATGGTGCAAGCACAATGTAGGCAAATACTTACATTGACTAAACTGTTTGGACTGTTGCATCCTGTTTATAATCGGGTAATACTGCAATTTCCTTATTTGTCCCTTGTTTGTTGTAGTTACAATAACAGAGGTGATTCTGCTAGTTGGAGGTCGTGTACGCAGTAGTCACGATAGCCAATCCGGAGATACTATGACGATTCGGAGTCACTTAGTTCGAAAACGATCCCACAGCACGTGAGTGACGGAGTATGTGGTCTACTTCCCTTCTGCCTCTACACTTTTCGTTTAATCTTTCCATTTTATTCCCTTGTGCGTTTCACATAGGTTACGGCTAAGCCCTTAATCAGTCCCATCCTGATTGAGATTTTCCTGGGTTTACTCAATCTCTTAAGCCGTATGCCGGGATGGTCCCTAGACTTGATCACACACACACACACACACACACACACACACACACACACACACACACTACGTTCTCCAACTTGCCCCAGTATGCTGCTCAGAATTGTGACAGCCTATTCCCGAGCCACCCCGGTGACTCAGTTAATATAGCGTTATCTGAGCTAGAAATAATTCCTCCAGTCACGCAAGAAGAAATTCTGCACGCAATCAGCAGAATCGGCAACACAAAGGCTCCCGGACCGGATAACATTCCCAATATTGCCCTCAAGACTGCGATACTCGCTCACACCGACATCTTTGTGGATCTTTATTATTCGTGCTTGAGGGAAGGGGTGTATCCAGAAAGATGGAAAAAACAGCGCTTGGTGCTCCTCCCTAAGGGGAATAAATCACCCGAAGATCCATCATCATACCGGCCATTGTGTATGCTTGACACAGCTGGCAAGGTTCTGGAGAGAATTATTAGTACCAGACTAGAAAAGCTGTGGAGGAGGGAGGAGGCCTTTCAGAAAATCAGTATGGTTTCCGCAGAGCCTGCTCGACTGTTGACGCAGTCCAGCTTGTCATTAACACCGCCCGACAAGCAATTGGAGGAAGCAGATGGAAGAGAGGCCCAAAACAGTACTGTGCTGTCGTTACGTTAGATATTAAAAATGCATTCAACTCGGCCAGGTGGAGTAATATTCACCAAGCTCTCCGCAGATTTAATGTGCCAACGTACCTGAGGAAGATTGTGGCCGAGTATCTGAGTAATAGAGCCCTGATTTACAATACAAATAATGGGCCGAAGGTACATAATATCACGGCGGTATCTGAGTAATACTCCCAGAAGGAACCAGTATTATTGGTTTGCGGACGACATTGTATCGTCGCCGTTGCAAAGTACATTGAGGAAATTGTGTATATTTGCAACGAAGCGATCGCTATTGTTAGTCAGTGGTTGAAGTCCTCAGGGCTGCAGTTAGCTGAGCACAAGACTGAGGTTATCCTAGTCACTAGCAGGAAAAAGAGAGAAACCATCACCTCAAAGTCGGAGACCACCATATTGTATCGCAGCCGTCGATCAAATATCTTGGTCTCATGATTGACGCCCGTCTGACATTTGCTGACCACCTGAAGTACGCCAGCAATAAAGCTGCGGTAATTAATGCAGCATTGTCAAGACTAATGCCCAACATAGGGCCTTGTCAGGAGAAACGGAAGCTTCTGGCCTTGGTTGTGAGGTCCGTCTTGTTCATGGAGCCCCAGTATGGGCCAACTCCATGTCGATAAATAGTTACATCCGAGGGATGACGTCAGTGTACAGGTTATCAGCATTGCGGGTAGCTTGTGCATTCCGCACTGTGTCAAACGATGCAGTGTGCGTCATCGCGGGGATGCCTCCTGTAGATATCTTGGCGCAGGAAAGACGGAGGCGATATCACAAAGAAGAGGAGAACCCAGACTGCTCGACAACACTGCTCGAATGGCAGGATCGATGGGACAAGTCCATTAAAGGAAGATGGACATACCGCATGATTCCTCCATTGCACCGTGGATCAACCGTAAACACGGCGAAGTAAATTTCTTCTTGACACAGCTGTTGTCTGGGCACGGATGCTTTCTGGCATATCTCCACAGGTTCAAGCTTGAGGATACCCCATTCTGTCCATTATGTGAACCTGCTGTCGAAGACGCCGAGCATGTGTTCTTCCAGTGCCCGCGATACCATCTGCAGCGACGGCACGTTATGAGTATACTCGGATCGACCCGCTGACACCCGAAGCAATGGTTGGGTGCATGCTCGCCTCAGAAACCAACTGGGATGCGGTGAGCTCGTATGCGCAGACCATAATAGCTGAGCTCAGGAGAATAGAAAGGAAAGAAGGAAGTCGATTGATCCTCGTTTGACCCTTCCTACGTTTTGACGAAGAGAAGTGGCTTGTGACTAAGCCACTCTAATCCACTCCCGTGATGTAATGCCTAACGGCGGTTCCGGGGAGGATGGAGGAGAAGGGAGGTTGGTTTTAGTGGGTAAAATCTCACACTATCATGTGGTACGGGCCGCATGGTGTCTTTGAAAATTTCCACCTACCTCGTAAAAAAAAAAAAAAAACACACACACACACACACACACACACACACACACTGGTGTCCGCAAGGGTCGGTATTGGGTCCACCATTATGGAATGTGATGTATGACGAGGTTCTTCGGCTTCCCTCCCAGAAGGAACCAGTATTATTGGTTTGCGGACGACATTGCTATCGTCGCCGTTGCAAAGTACATTGAGGAAATTGTGTATATTTGCAACGAAGCGATCGCTATTGTTAGTCAGTGGTTGAAGTCCTCAGGGCTGCAGTTAGCTGAGCACAAGACTGAGGTTATCCTAGTCACTAGCAGGAAAAGAGAGAAACCATCACTCAAAGTCGGAGACCACCATATTGTATCGCAGCCGTCGATCAAATATCTTGGTCTCATGATTGACGCCGTCTGACATTTGCTGACCACCTGAAGTACGCCAGCAATAAAGCTGCGGTAATTAATGCAGCATTGTCAAGACTAATGCCCAACATAGGGCCTTGTCAGGAGAAACGGAAGCTTCTGGCCTTGGTTGTGAGGTCCGTCTTGCTCTATGGAGCCCCAGTATGGGCCAACTCCATGTTGATAAATAGTTACATCCGAGGGATGACGTCAGTGTACAGGTTATCAGCATTGCGGGTAGCTTGTGCATTCCGCACTGTGTCAAACGATGCAGTGTGCGTCATCGCGGGGATGCCTCCTGTAGATATCTTGGCGCAGGAAAGACGGAGGCGATATCACAAAGAAGAGGAGAACCCAGACTGCTCGACAACACTGCTCGAATGGCAGGATCGATGGGACAAGTCCATTAAAGGAAGATGGACATACCGCATGATTCCTCCATTGCACCGTGGATCAACCGTAAACACGGCGAAGTAAATTTCTTCTTGACACAGCTGTTGTCTGGACACGGATGCTTTCTGGCATATCTCCACAGGTTCAAGCTTGAGGATACCCCATTCTGTCCATTATGTGAACCTGCTGTCGAAGACGCCGAGCATGTGTTCTTCCAGTGCCCGCGATACCATCTGCAGCGACGGCACGTTATGAGTATACTCGGGAAACGACCGCTGACACCGAAGCAATGGTTGGGTGCATGCTCGCCTCAGAAACCAACTGGGATGCGGTGAGCTCGTATGCGCAGACCATAATAGCTGAGCTCAGGAGAATAGAAAGGGAAAGAAGGGAAGTCGATTGATCCTCGTTCCTACGTTTTGACGAAGAGAAGTGGCTTGTGACTAAGCCACTCTAATCCACTCCCGTGATGTAATGCCTAACGGCGGTTCCGGGAGGATGGAGGAGAAGGGAGGTTGGTTTTAGTGGGTAAAAATCTCACACTATCATGTGGTACGGGCCGCATGGTGTCTTTTGAAGATTTCCACCTACCCTCGTAAAAACACACACACACACACACACACACACACACACACACACACACACACACGCACACGCACACGCACACACACACACACACACACACACACACACACACACACACACACACACGCACACGCACACGCACACGCACACGCACACGCACACGACCGCACACGCACACGCACACGCACACGCACACGCACACGCACACGCACACGCACACGCACACGCACACGCACACGCACACGCACACGCACACGCACACGCACACGCACACGCACACGCACACGCACACGCACACGCACACGCACACGCACACGCACACGCACACGCACACGCACACGCACACGCACACGCACACGCACACGCACACGCACACGCACACGCACACGCACACGCACACGCACACGCACACGCACACGCACACGCACACGCACACGCACACGCACACACACACACACACATATATATATATATATATATATATATATATATATATATATAATTTCTATAATCATTTTTTTAGCAATTTGTTCACAATTGAGGCATTTAGGTGTAGGAGATGACTTCTGATATTTTGTAAAAGTAAAATAATTGATGTACCACATCCTTCTTGTAATTAAGATACACGATATCTCTTTATATCGTATTAGCTTTAGAGTCCAAAAATATTGACAACAAAAATACATTTACACTTTACGTACCATTATTTATGTGCAGCACATTTCCAGTAGTTAATACAATCATTGCATTTTCATTAGTAACATGAAATGTGAGTTATCATGATTTCCACCCGAACGCCTCCAATTATAATTATGCATTAATATAAATATTTTAGTGTTAGGCGAAAGAGCAGGCCCCACGGCCTAATCCTTGCTAGAAATAAAGAACTTTTTCTCGCGAATCGGCCGTCTTAAATCACACATACATGCACTGGCACGGACTCAGTATCATTATATAGCAAGTCTTGCATGAAGTCAATCAGGGGGATCAGCATTAGGCTGAATTCGATGTTTGTAGTCCAGGGTTGTTAGTACTAGGGAGATGGAAGGATGATGATAATGAAGGATGAATACGGCACACACAAACAGACATACACAAACACACCCATGCCCGAAGCAGGACTCTAATCCCCGATCCTTCCGTCCGAGATCGCCACGACATTACTGCCTTAGCGATCTCGGCTATCCGGACTGGTATTATCGTTGTTGTTATTATTATTATTTCTGTAATTTTCTCAGTAAGCATTGAGAACCATTCATCTATTCATACGACTTAGTCTCTAGCAAATGCAACTGGTAATGACAGATCTGAGGAAAGCCGGAGAAGAAATTCATCCTTGTCCTTCCTTCAATTTAAAAATTTTCGCACAATATGGCAAGTCTGTAGGATTAAAGCTTTTTGGATGGTTATGCAGATTTCTTTTGATAATCCTATTTTTGTAAGACTTGAAGCAAATCGGTCCGTCACTACTCCTGTGGCTGAGATGATTATTGGCACTATTTCAACCTTACTCAGTTGCCAAACTTGTTGGATTTCTGCTGCCAAATTCTGGTATTTTGAAATCTTCTCCGATTCTGTCTTATTCAGATTTTTTGTCAGTGGACAGCCTACATCTATGATTGTTGCATACTTTTGTATTTTATTGATCACTACTATGTCCGGGCAATTATAATCCACAATAGGCCTGTCCCAGAAGAGTACTATTTCACGATTTTCTATAACCGGTGAAGGTGAATATTTGTAAAATGGTGGAGGGTTCTCAATTAGTCTATAATTTGTTGTCAATTGTCTATTGGATTATTTTGGCTACTTGATTGTGCCTCCCTAGATATGCAGTGTTGGCAAGAACTGGGCAACCTGCAATCACATGGTCGATGGTCTCATTATTATTATTATTATTATTATTATTATTATTATTATTATTATTATTATTATTAGTGAGATACAACCACTGAGAAGAGAGCATGCTGGCAGTGCTGATAACAAGGGATCGAAGGTGGTGTTCGACTGGAAGGAGATGGGGGTTTGCCTGCTGCCCGCAGCCCTTTCGTGCCGGGTCTTGCATCCTGTCAATACCACCTCCTTGTGCTTCGCAGGAGCGTCTGCTGGCCTCTGCCCTGCAGTGCATCTGTCCTCTCCGTCTTCCGCTGGAGAACCCAACCCCCTCCTGGTGTCCAACCTTTCTGCATAAACACTTCTTGTTCGTCTCCATTTTTGCACTTCTGTTGACGTCATATGACGAATGTTCTTTTTTTATCCATCCAGAGAGGTAGCCCTCATCGATCACGCAACGGCCTAATTTATTCTTAACTTTAAATTTCCCGTGATTTTGTTCTTTGGAAGAGAAGTTGTACCTAGAATACGTAAGAACTATTACAATGGTTTTGATGAAGGTTAAAATATGTCAAAATCACATCATTCACTTCATGCCCAAATTTTCTCACAGTGGTCTACTTATGACACAATGTTTTAACACTCATGTGTCGGAAATTTTAACTTTTGTACACATAGGTATTGTAATGAACCGTCTTCCTCTTATAAAACAACTATAATCTTTATAATCGCCCGGCGTTACAACGCCAATATAATAACCAAAACCCGCTCTTATCAATTGCCCAGGTTATACTCAGCTTCCACCTCCAAGGTTGCCCGTCGACTAGCTGTTCCACCAGAACCTCCGATATTTTCTTACTTACACATAAAATCTGGGTGTGAGGTTGTGGCTGACCTGTAGAGGATCTAACAACTATTCGGGCACGTGGGCGTAGGTCATTAACTAGCTACATGCAACAATTAAACTACGTTCGTTTAATTTAATGTCGAACCAAGTGATGTTCGCCGTTATTTATTTTCTTTAATTCCTGTGCTAGTTCGTTATTTCAGTTGAAATATATACCAACTGTGGTCGTCGCTCTCCCATGACTCACATAAAACACTTAACGACAAACAAAATAAACACATCAACGATATAATACACTTAAGTTACATGACACAAAATCCAAAACATTTCCATTCATACTGACAATTATAAATAAACTCATTCACACCCGAATGCGCATTCTGCCTGTATACCTATTGAATCTATTTTTACGTTAAGACAGAACTTGATCTTGTACAGAAGCTAATTTTAATCTTTCTTCTCCTTCAAATGTGAATTTCATAACAAAAAAACAACAAAGTTTCATGAACTTCTCTTTTGCCGAAAATGCTGTAATCCGCAGCAAACCATTGTTGCGCGCCGTCCTCGCTGTATACTACGCAGCGTCCTCCAAATCCATCCTCCCGCAGCGTTTCTCCATCACCCTACACATTACCAAAAATTTCTTGAACTCGCTAATATCTTCTTAGCATGTCCTTTCATTCCCCCTATCATCCAATTTTCATTACGCAACTAGTAACGCGATTATCTATCGCGTGCTATATTGCCTCCAAAATGTCCTATTATTGAATATACTGCGACACATAAAATATTTCCGCGTTACGCATTGTTATTACGAACATCATTGCCTGAACTCACTATATCCATTCATGTTCACCGTGTTTCTCGCACAATTGCATCAAAAGTTTTATCTTTTTCGGAGCGTTGTTTTTTGCTACACACTCTTCCCGGTCATTGTTGCTTGTTCTTCAACTTTTTTTCTGGAACATTTACCGATCGCTTACGTGTCTTTACCAAAAATATCATACCATTTTACTTAATTCTGTCCTTTCCCTGCTATTTCTCTTTATTACTACTTTTCATTATCAATTTACATCTTATTACTATTTCTTTTACGATTTCCTAATGTTTATTAAGGCCAAAATTGCTTAATTTCCGTCGCTCGGCGTCTTGAGGTAGTTGTGGTCTTTACCAAAAATTCCAAATATACAATTTCAATTTGCATCTCTACTGCAGCTCCTCGATATTTTTCAGAGTTGCGAGTAATGTCATAATTTTCCGCGTGATTTCCTTTGTTAATCCCGAAAGTTTCATTTCATTCGCTTTACGCGTTTTCTTAATTTTTAGGAAAAAACGGCTCCTTTACATTACCTTTCTTATGATAACAATGGCTGTAAATTTCTAATATCGTCAAAAGTGTAGTTTCAAAATCACTCATATCTTTTAAACCCCTGATGCGATTTGCTTCGGATTTTTGAAATGTTCCTCTAAATGAATGCTATTGATTCGTACTGTCCAAATCGGGATTTTGTCGCGTCTTCTTTAATTTATGAAAAAATTATTAGTGCGCGACACCGCTTTCTTCTGTTTTTCCATCTCCTACTCATGCCATTCCTTGTTATGTTTGTTCTTTGCATCTAAATTGTTCGTGGAGATCTTAGATTGTTACATCTCCCCCCGTCTAAGATGTTGCTCAGCTATGACACCGTCATGATGAGTCTACATCTATCACTACACCTCGCTAACATTGTTTCTTCCCACACGCCTTCCTACCTCACTACGCACCTGCTACAGTTCAACTGGTTCTCACTGACTGTGTTGGCGCACTTGACCTTGTTTAACAATGCGTCCTTCGATTACACAACACTACCATCTTCCCGGATGCTTGCGACGGACGCACCTGCTAGTGTTTTCACTGGCACTGCACTACATGGGCACGCTCTACCGTCGTCTATCGCGGCACCTGTCACTCGTTACACTTGCTACTTTCAACTGTGTTTTCTTGCGTACATTCGCACTACTTATAACTAAATCTTACTCTAAACAATCTTGCTTTTTTGCTTATAATTGAAGTATAATCTAATTCTATTATTATAACCTTCCTCTCACCACTGAACCTTACACATCCGGATTTTTGTACAATTTAATGTTGTGCCAATTTTGCACACATATTTCCTGCCCTTTATTTGCTATTACCACATTGTTATTACTTGACACTTTTGTGATTGTATACGGACCGTCGTATATTGGGAACAACTTCCTAAACAATTTCTGGTCGGATGAGGACGAGTGAGGCGATCGGACTAAAACCTGGTCCCTACACAAAATGTCCCCCGATAAGAATGTTTTTGAGCCTTACTGCGCTGCTTTGCCGACTTCCGCAGTCGATCGTATACAATCCTCTGCTCGATTGTTACTTCTCTCAAATTATTTATTATTTTCCAATTGTTTTTCATCGGTAATCATTGTGAAGTTAGTTGTATTATTTTAGTAGCAAAAATAACCAAGTTCCGATTTACCAATTTTATTATAGTTATTATTAATTTTTCTGAATACAATTTATTAATAATTAGAAAATAATGGATGCTCAACTAGAACTGCGCCTTTACTTAGTATTTCATCGTTAAGGATAATGCTCTCTCAGTTTCTTCCAAAAGTGGATTCTGAATTTATTTTGTGGATTGTGGAAGGAGTCCATGTCACGCACACTTGTTTGATAATAGAGGTGGCGAAAGTCTTGCAGGTAAGATTAATGTGTTTTTTTCTAAATCTTATATTTGAAAACTGACAAGTGTAATTTTTCTTAATTAAAATAGTGATTAGAGTATTTGTTGATTATCTTTAACTGTTAATTATTATTATTTGTTTATTGATAGTAATAAAAACGATTTTCTTTTTTCAAGTTATTGGATGTAATGTTTGTTGAAACAATTATCAACGAAGACAAAATACAAAAGCCCTGACCACACCCAAACAGGACTGGAAGAGACAATTTCCTATAAATGGAGGTGACAGTGAAATAACTTTGGTTCATAAGTGGCAAGTTTAACTTTTGCACAGATTTGAAGAGGGGGCCAGGATTAACTTGGTGCTATGAACAGTGCGAATATCGAGAGGCAAGTGCATTATTAATTTTCGTTATGGTCAAAGTAATAAACGCATTCTTAACTCAATATTTATATTGTTTTTGAAAATTTCCAAAGATGGATCCAAGCTCAGTTCATTCCTGGCATTAAAAATGTGGGACCTTGCCTAATCACAATTGACAATGCCTCATTTGTAGTAGATGGAAGAAAACATTTCGTCAAGATGAAAAAAGATTTGGTGGTAAGTAACCATTAAAGATTAAAGTTTTAATTTGAAATATAAATTATTTTAACAATACATTGTTTATAGAGGTGGTTACAAGGCATGGTGCCACCAAATAATGCCACTGTTGTTCTCTTGGGGCAACTATGCAGATTTAAGAACTCAATTAAAAATGTTTGCTCTCATCTATAATTTGCATTTTCAAAATGTTTAAAGAAGAAAATATGTTTGAGATGGATTGGTTTCTTTTTTTCTAGATATATTGTTGACAAACCTTTAGAAGATAAAGTGCATCAAGTATTTTGCCATCCTCCTTACCACTGTGTTTTCAGTGCCTTAGAACGGTCTGAGACAAAATGTTATAGTTTCAATGTCAGGCAGTGGCATTGAAAGAATTAAACAGGTTTGAGAGGAAATATTATATTAGGTGTGCCTAATATTTCTAAGAGAATATTTAACTCATGAATGCAGGTATTTTGCAACATTTTTTGTATTTCGTTGCTAGTCTTTGTGTATCCCTTATTGCTTATTATATTTATTATTTTCAATATTTATCATAGTAATTTTAATTGTAATATGGAATCCAATATCATCTAATTTTTTGACACATATCCTTGTAGGTGACTCCATAAGTGAAACAATTATGTGTAGCACACAAAATGAATAATAAAAGAATATTGGAGGGAAAAAATCCAAGATGTTTCAGAAGCTGATGAAATCATAATAAATTTGGAGAACATTTCTGGAGAAGAGGATGTCAATGACAGTAAGGGATAATAGGTACGATATTCATTCCAAACAATATTTCAAAAAGATTTATCATGACAGTTATGACAAAAAGGTTTATCATTTATTATCAAAATCATGGAATTAACTATTTATTTATATTATGCATTTACGGAAGAATGCACTACGCATTGCATCTGAACTGTCATGCTCCATCTATTTGAAAAAACGTTTAACGTGATGCATAGCCTGGTATGGTTTCAGGTAAGGGATTAATCTTATGGTTAATGGCGAATGTTGAATTGCATGAAGTAGGTGCACCCTTCATGCTTCATAAAATGTAATAACTCTTCGTTTCCCAGCATTTGAAATGTGTCTGAACTAGCCCCTTTTAATCTTTTATTGGAGCCAGTTTTTGTTGACACAATTTTACATGATAATATTTTTCTTTAATCGTCAATAGAAATTATTGATTTTGTAGTATCCTAAACATAGTTTATCTCCAGACATTTGTTTTAACCCTTCAGAAGAATAGTTTCCCATACAGAGAGGATCATACGATATATTCAATTTACTTAATCTTCACATTATCATTATTATTCCAACTCATTCTTATTTTTCACCCAAGAACTTGTCTCTTATATTTAAACATGTATGTAAATTGTCTTTTTAATTTTGTTTCAGTTCATTGTCGCCTGGTAACATTATTTGATGGAAAGCATTTGTGACATTATTTCTAAAACTGGTTTTGGTCAAGAGGCACCATGTTTCTCTTTAAATCCCACTTGCAGTTTGAATTTCTATAACACATTACGCCAACTTTAATTCTGAAAATAACCAAAAATCTTATGTTGAATATCTTGATTTTTTTCACAATTCCTATAAGCACGACAAGAGCATGTACTGATGTAATAAGTATATTAATATTGCACTGCTTGGCTGCATATTGGGAATTATTTGGCATGCATTTTTTATGAAAACTGGTGTATGAAATAATTTTCATTTGAATTATTTAACAAATGAATGAGAGCGTTATCAGGTGTAATTACTGCATGTTTAGGTAGTAGTTTATAGTATTGAAGTTACAATAACAGTAACTAACGCAATATTATTATGCAACTATATATTTACTGTGACATTTATATTCATTGTAATATTCCTATTCCAATAAATAACTTACAAAACCAAAAAGTTATATTTATTTCCATTAATATCCTAATCTTTTGAATCAAACTCCATTGAAATGGAGAAGAGAGATGTATAAAGAGAAAAACTGTCTCTAGTAACAACAGATAAGTTACTGAAAACTGGGTTACATTAATGATGTTTTTCTATTTTTTTAAAATATTTTCATTTAAAAGGTAATGAATAATTATACAGTTAAATAAAATGGATGCATTTTTCATTAATAATTCCACATTTTACTAGACTGTTAAAATTAATTCACTTAAAATTACTATATATAAAAATTTAATTAATTAATAATTATTAAAGAAAGAAAAGAGGATATTTATTGTTACAAATGTTTATTTAATAAGACATTTATTTACCATTTAAAATTGATAATAATACCATCTCAAAAGCATTATTAACACAGAAATTTAACCACATAACTTTTAAGGTTATATTTTGCATTTGCACTTGACACTTTTGAAAGTCTCTTTTGCTCACACCTATTGATAATGGTAACTCTTAATTAACTTGTTCACAGAGTTAATATTCGTTTATAGATGAGCATCTTTTTTTAATTCTAACGAAAAACGAGACATGCATTATTGTACAGTGAACAGTCTCACAACCGCGCGAGGAGTGTGGATGATCAGAAACAAAACAACAGCGAGACAGTTGGTCGGTAGTAATAGTTTCATAAGTTGGCTATTCCGACAGGAAATTGTTTATGCTGTCGTATTGCAAATCTAGTGCGGCCTAATACACGGCCTGGACTATAGTAGCAAATCCACTGGACTTCCCAGCGATGCGTCTGTTCGCAGTACTAATGGGGCTACGTCAAACGCGCTGCGGTTCCGATAGCAGCATCGCGTTCGGGGCCCCCCCCTTGCCTTCCCCGGAGCTCCGAACTCGCTGGCGTCTACCGCTCCGCCTAGGTCCCTTGGCCGCCTCCTATTTTTACTTTCTCGTATACATACGTATATACGGAGTATATTATATACGGTATATTATATACTCCGTACATAATATACGTCATATAGAGAAAGATATGTAATGCTCCGGAAAATCGACTGCGATATTTCAACGGAGATACAGGTTTTGGGGTCCCCTGATATGAAAGTGTTTTTTCAAAACGTACGACCGCCCCTCGTCAACCCCTCGTCCGCCTCCCGTCTGCCCTCGCCCACCCTCCGGCCATCCTCCGGCCGCCCATCGGTCCATCCTGCTTGGTCCGTCTGTCCGCCCATCTGTCCGCCCATCTGTCCGCCCATCTGTCCGCTCATCTGTCCGCCCATCCATCCGCCGTCCGCCCGTCCGCCCGTCCGCCCGTCCGCCCGTCCGCCCGTCCGCCCGTCCGCCCGTCCGCCCGTCCGCCCGTCCGCCCGTCCGCCCGCATATAAGCAAACTGCGCATGTATTTGGCCCCGGGCTTCCCTGATTGGCTAGCGGGCGCGGGACGCGAGACCGCGCGAAAGTCGTATGTTCTCTTTCTACGGAGCCCTGCAGAGCCACAGCGAACGTCAGTGAACCTATAGACTCGGCTACTTTGGTCGCAGGTAAAGCGATCGACTCTACGTTTTTCTCTGACAACAGCTGTGATATTAATCTGTATCATTTTGGGAACTAAGAATAAAACGTGTTTTATCATTAACTAAACTTATATTTGAATTTTATATCAATAAATGCGAACAAGGAAGCTAAATTATATTTTTTTCCACGCTAATCGCAGCTATGAAGTTGTAAAGGATAATGAAGAAGCAGTCATAAAAAGTGCAAAAGTTCAATTCAAGACATTAACAATTGAGTAGAGGAATACGCAAAGATAACCAAAACGAAATAGAATGTCCGATCATCAAAACCTTCAGGGAAACGATTTGTTAGTTCGCACGTTCGCAGAAATACCTTATTTTTACTTTACTTTATTATAGAGATAGTAAGCATTGTCCTTTCACTTCCAGAAAAGTGTATGTTATTATAGTACTGCAGAAAAGTAGTAAGGAGGAAAATAGATGGCTTTTCAAACATGCAGGTTGTCCAGCTACATTGTAAAAATAAAACTTAATACTGCAGACACAAGAAGAAAAGATGATTTTATTCAGGTGTGTAGGGTATCAGATTCTTTACATCGTTTTGAATTTGTTTACAGATGTTTTGATACACCTTCAGAACAAAGCTTTGCGCACATAGTATTAGTGAAGACGTGAACATTGATTTCGAGTTAGTAAAACTGATGTACGCGTAGGCTTCCGCGGCTCGAGTCGATGACTTCTTCGCTGTCCGGGTGACGCCACGTAGTGGGCTGAGAGGCCGACGTTTCGCCTGACATGTCGCAGGCTTCATCAGGGTATGACATCGCGATGTTGTGCGTCGGGTATTAAATATTGTCCGTCCTGGGCGACCGGGTGAGGTGGGTGCGCCGTGATTGGCGGAGGGGTCGCTCTGATTGGCTGGCGGTCTGCGACATGTCATGCGAAACGTCGGACTCTCAGCCCACTACGCGGCGTCACCCGGACAGCGAAGAAGTCATAGTAAAACTGATGTCAGCATTTCTCCAAGGAACCATAAAAGGACAATTCATTAAAAATGTTGGCTGTTTGTGATTGTTGGCACTGTTTGCCTCGTCTCGTAGAGAAATTCAATTGAGTTTTTATGAAGCTTGTTTTGGCAGTTTAGGCACACAGCATTCTCGGAATCCAACCGCGCGTGCGTACAGGTTTTAGGCCCACTGTCTTCGTAGAAATTTCTCCCACGTTGTGACGCGCAATCAGGCGTTTCAGATTGCAAACATCCGGAGTATCAATCAACTCTTGGGGCTAATCAAAGAATGAAACAGTGAGTTCGACGGACCATTTACATATTCCCAAACTCCATTGGTGCTTTATTTCAGTCCAGAGCAACGACATTGAGTTCACAAAAATTTACCTTTCTTCTGCCCAGCAAACTAAACCCTTCAAAAATGTATAATTGACGTATACAAATAAATATATCAATAAACAACTTTTTCCTTGAAAAATTATACTTGAGCAATTGTACAATACTTATAAATAATTAAGTAGAAAATAATAAGTAAATACCCCAAAAAATTAAAATTAATTATTAAAAAAAAATATAAATTACTTAATTATACATTAAATAAATTTTAATGCTAAAAATTATACATTACCCTAAATTAATATTATTTTATTTTATATTCTGAAACATAAGAAATTGTTACCTGCGTTAATGCACCTGTCGCAATTACTGATGGAAAGGAAATGGGTTTCCATTTAATGAAAAAATTAGGAATGTTAGAAAATATATTTGTTTCATAATAATAATAATAATAATAATAATAATAAATGACAAGAAAAATAAAAAGGTTTATCTGATTGATGTCGCATTCCCGCTAGTTCACAACATCCCAAAGAAAAGGAGTGAAAAAATTCTAAAATATCAACCTCTGGCAAATGAGATAAAAGAAATTGGAGCGACGTGGAAATGGTGACGATTGTTCCAATAATTCTAGGTGCCACTAGTGAAATTCCTAAGTTCCTGCATGAATCCTAGCTGAACTGCATCAGAAGAAGGGTTATACATCCAGATGCAAAAGATTGTCATACTGGACACGTGTAACATCGTGAGGAAGTTTCTGAACATTGTTGGTTGATCCAGTGCTGATTATGACAGTTGGAACGTGTATCTCTTGTTCATGGTAACCGAGATACACGAGTGGAAACAAGTTAAATTGTGATAATAATAATAATAATAATAATAATAATAATAATAATAATAATGTTATAGAAATACGTACAATTTAGAAAATTTATCATGATTTATGATCTCATTAGACTTTAATGATAATGATCAGTATATCCGAATAGGTTGACACATTCATTTGTGAGCATTATAACTTTTCTTTGGTTTACCTCTTTGAACAAAAATTGTTAAAATGACATTAACTTATTTTTATTTTGAGAAAGGATTGTGCGGGGTTACAGCAATAAAGAAAAGTCATAATCATAATGTAAGAACAACTGGAACACTGAGGTTCCTGCTAGCTAATAAGGCGAGAAGGGAAGCATTCTTTCAATATTTTAAAATGGAAATGGGTACTGCAGATTCATGCAAATATCATGATATTTGTGAAAAAGATTATACCAGTAATCGTACAAGTCTAACAGAAAGATTTGTACTCTACTTGCATAATCGTAACTAGGGCCTAGGTCAGGCCAAGGTGAAGACTCATATAATGTCATTGTGTTTTATTTCAGACACTAAAGGCATTATAAAAATGTCCCCAATAAATGTGTAACATTTAACATGTAAACTTTTTTAATGGTCCACTACAAATATTGAGATATGAACACAATAAAAATCCTTGATTCATCTACGTGATAATGAACGATTATATAAAATAAAACTGAATAACAAAATATGAATAACAGAGAAATGGAATAAAACATATGTCTGTAAATAGTAATAAAGTGAAAAATATATGTTCAGTTTACAAAGTGACAAAACAGCGCTTAAAAGGAACCTACAACACTTCATAATAAGAGAATATAAACGAATTTCGCACGGTTTCGCGCTCGGCGCCCGCTAGCCAATCAGGGAAGCCCGGTGTCGAATACGTGTGCAGTTTGCTTTTATGCTTCCCCTCCGTCCGTTTGCCCGTCCGTTCCCCGCCCGCCCGCCCGCCCGTCCTACTTGGTTGTTTGTGCGACATCCCCAGTTAGTGTTTGGCGTTTAGATCGCCTAGTATTAATGGATTTTTATTTGGGGTGAATATATTACGTATATTTAGGGATTGTATTGTTGGATGTTTATATGCAGCTATTATATTCCATGATTGATTGTTCATTGTTAGGCTTATTGCTACTGTTTCAATTGTTGTGTCTGGTATATTAATTTCATGATGGTTTATTTTATTACTGACTGCTATTAGTACCCCGCCTCCTTTATTTTCGATCCTGTGCCGCTCCCACTCAATGCCATCCCGCCTCTGCCATTACAAGCATCTTCTTTTCTTAAAAGGCCCAGAGCGCCTTTTTCGCCACCCGCTGATTTCCTTGAGGTCTCCTGAATCCGGCGTGGCCTCAGAGACGGCGCACGGTACGGCGGCTGCACTCGTTCTTCTCTTTCCCGCGTCATATCAATATTCTTCTCCCATCTCAGTGCTTTCTTGGCATTATCTCCCTCAATCTGACATGAGCGATGGTTGCTTGATTTCTTGCTCCCATCTTGATCAAGTGGCTCTTCTCTGACATTTCATCTCTCTTCTGAGATTTATATTGGCATTTCTTTTGAAATCGGTGTCTTCGGTTTGAGCTGTGTGAATAGAGAGGCATTAAGTCTTCAAACATCCTTTGAGTTTCTGCACCTATATATGATGGTTTTAGGCAAAATTAAATGTTATGTTCTAATTCTGAAATCATGTAATAGCCCTCTTCTTCCTCATGGATATAGCATAACTTTTATTATTAGATAGCAAATTGATTGGACGGAACTGGATGCCGTTCGATAGCAAATTAGAATTTTAATGTTTAGAATGGAATATCAAATTAGAAATGAGTAATGCTATCTATATTAGTTATACAAAGTTTAAATCAAAACTTCCAAAATTTTAAGTTTTTGCATTGTTAAATATTTTTTCGAGTGTGATATTTTCGGTTATGAGCGAATGTTTACTTTTAGAAATTACTTAAAATTTTTTTTAAATTAAATTTAATACGTAAATTAAAATCAATGTAGATTTAATATACGACGGTACATGAAAATCAATGTAACTTGAACATTGAGGGGATATTAACGTACTTGTACATTAAATTTAACGCTTAAATTAAAATCAATGTAGATTCAATGTACATCAGTACATTAAACTTAGTACTTTTACATTCGTCATTAAATTTAATAACTAAATTAAAATTCATTCAGATTTGATTTATAATTACGGAACACATGGAACGTAGATACTGTTTAAAAACTTTAAAATATTTTCTTTCACTATTTAGACTAACGTGTAATAAATTTAAAATATAATTTTTGTTTGAGCCTTATACTTTACTATGTACAATAATTTATCATTTTTCTGCAATACCATTTATTTTCATATTGTATTTGAACATACAATATTCCCAGTCGTGCAGCGTTTGCCAGCTGCCGACTGCTGTCTGGGTTTATTTTATGAAATTCAAAATTATCGGCCCATTTCTCTTCTATCAGTCTTTTCAAAATATTAGAGAGACTTTTTACATACGAATGGAAACCTTTCTCACTAAACACGAGCGCTTTCAGATTGCCAACATGGATTTAGAAAATCAAAATCAACGGAAACAGCTATATTTTCTTTTCTTAAAGATGTCGCCTCATCATTGGATCAAAACGAGGCACCTATTGGATTATTTTTAGATCTCTCAAAAGCTTTTGACGTCATTGATCATGACATTTTACTTTCAAAACTACCTTCATATGGAATTCGTGGTATTGCTCTAGATTGGTTATGTTCGTACCTTAAACAACGATCTCAGAGAGTTGAAATACCTTACTGGAATGATGGAACATTACGTACGCACCTTCCGACTCTTTGCCCGTTGCATGGAGTTCCTCAAGGGTTGATTTTATTTTCCCTATTCTGTTCCTACTTTACGTAAACGATATGCCCTCGACGATTCGAAACGGAAGAACGGTTCTCTTTACGGATGATACGAACATCCTTTGCAATAAAGAAACAGTAAATAGTACAATATCAGATGTTTCAAATTGGTTCCGAAATAACAAATTAATAGTAAACGAAAAGAAAACGGTTTTAATGCAGTTTTCCATTTCAAATAAACAATTCTGTGCCCCATTGAAAATGAACAGTGTACCATTGACTGATCTTAAGACAACAAAATGTTTAGGTCTCTCAATTCAGTCAAACCTTAAATGGAACGTCCATTTAAATGAATTGAACACAAAATTAAGTTCATTATGCTACGCGTTCAGAATTCTTGCAAATTCAGTCAGCCTTCATACTGTTCGTTGTGTATACTTCGCGAATGTTCATTCCCGCCTGAGATATGGCATAATATTCTGGGGAAATACATCTTATAGCTCCCAGACTTTTAGATTACAAAAACGAATTGTACGAATAATAACCAAATCCCACCCACGTGATTCATGTAAGCCTCTCTTCATTAATCTAGGAATTCTACCATTACCGTGTCTTTTTATTTACGAATCAGTGGTTTTTGTAAAAAATGACTTGCTTAAGGGCGGGAATATATTTTCAGAAAATGCCGAAGTCTATTACTATAACACTCGACGTAGAAATCATATTCATCAGGTAACAGTATCAACAGCTCACTACAAAAAATTCACTTACATGTACGTTATTTTACAACCCTTTGCCAGATGACATTAAACGATTAAATTCAATGAGAAAGTTTAAATCCCAAGTGAAACCGTTTCTGCTGCATAACTGTTTCTATACAATTAGAACTATACTGAGCATCACAAGAAAGCAACATTAATTTTAACAATGATACATAAGTGCATTATTCACCATTTTGAACTGTGTAAATGAAATTGCAAGCAACCTGTAACAATTATTGTACTACAGCTTCCCGGGTCAATGACCCCCATCTCGATCAATTTTCGTCGGTTCCCTGATCCATTGAGCAAAATGCTGAGATGGCCTTGTTTTGCTTCTGGACATAAATGTAACTTCATTTTCTGTGCACGTCTTCTAGAATTCAGTGGGAAATACAATTATTCAAATTATCGTTTCCATGTTGTCGCGGCAGGAAGTAATAAGAGCCAAAATTATTGTATTTATCATGAAAATAGATTTTTATTACATGGGGTTTGTTGTTTTTCTCCTTTTCAAAATTCAAAATCTGTTAATTTATTTACTTTTGAAAATAAGATTTTACTACATGGGAGTTTTTCTCCTTTCCAAAATTCAAAATTTATTGCTTATTTATTTTCAAGAAAATAGATTTGACTACATAAATTTTTCTCCCTTTAAAATTCAAAATTCAAGTAGTATATGGCTTAATGTAGGGATCACAGAATTTTGAAAACATGCACTGAATTCACTTTCCCCATAGGACGTCATACACAGTTTTTAACTGTTTTTGACATAAATAAATAAATAAATAAAATAAACAAATAAATAAACAAATAAATAAACAAATAAATAAATAAAATAAATAAATAAATAAATAAATAAATAAATAAATAAATAAATAAATAAATAAATAAATAAATAAATAAAATAAATAAATAAATAAATAAATAAATAAATAAATAAATAAATAAATAAATAAATAAATAAATAAATAAATAAATAAATAAATAAATAAATAAAATAAATAAATAAATAAATATATAAATTAATAAATGAATAGATGTTCGTGAAACAAACCTTATGTCACTGGCGTTTTATATTAGTTTGCAAGTTTAGTAATGTAGTCTTTAGGGTTAATCCATCTTGGGACTCCGAACACAGCAGCTTGTTCTTTGCTGGGAGACATCCGGTGGATGTAAACGTTGGCGTAAGACATCTTTCATCAGTTTCGTTGAACATTCGAAGGAACTGGGGTTGCCTGTACTCAGGAGACTCATAACGCGCCAACCTAATAGCTGCGGGAGCAGCTGGGTTGACACACGTAATTGTCTTAAAATAGTTATAATCACTGACAGATTTCAACTCGCGGCACAGGATAAATAAACTTTTCACAAACAGACAGCACAGGGACGGAGACCGCAAGACGACCGTCCGGTTGCCAAGCTCGCATCGAATCCCTAAAAAAGTTTATTTTTCGTTGAAGCGGGCAAATACAAAATTGCACTGTGATATACACAAATTAAACGAGTTGATTGATTGCAAGTGCAATACTTTCTGCAACTTTTCCAGAGGTTGGCTTCAGTCTCTAATTCAGCGCGTCGACATACATAGAGAAACATGTTTCAAGTCTTATGTGTATGGGCATGTGTATCTTCATCCTTCTTTTTTTATTTTTTTATTTATTTTTTAGTCGTATTAACTACATACTACATATTAGCGATTACTTAGCATCATTTACATTATAATAAACCCCCCACTTTCATTCACGCTCCGCGTTGGGCTCCGATATAATAATCCCTCGTTCTACTGCCAATACAATAATTTTCTTTTCTTTCTGCCACTGTAATATTTTCCTATTTTTAAGCAAATCTGAACCGCACACATACCCCTTCCCCTTAAACCTACCTTACAGGCTTTGTGCAGGCTAAGCAGGCTTTGTTCTTGCCCGTTAGCTAAGCTAAATTTGCTCATCTAAATTCTCCCTGGGCGGGACTATGTGATTGCCCTATACAGAGCTACAAACGAGGTACTTATGTGCACGAGCATGGGTCTGCATCTAATTACTTTAATCACAATACATTCTCTAATGGTTATTGATAGACCCGAATGTATTCATCTTAATTTATTTCTTTTGGATGGTTTCTTTCCTCAAAAAATCAATATATCAAATACATCTGAAAAAACAATGCCCTCTGATGGCACAAAAATACACATAACAGAGACAAATACATTTAAATTAAAACCAACAAATAAACAATAACCATTCACACTGAAAATTATAAAAAACAATATGTACACTCATTCACTCCGAGAGCGCATTCTGTCATTAGAACGTTGTCCCCTCTTATCTTGTGATAATAGACAAAACTTGATCTTCGACAGATGCTTTTGAAGATAAAAGAAAAACCAACAAGCAAATATCCATGCATCGCTTCCCTTTGTGTCGGACAAATGCTGTGACACGCGACGCACACGTCTGCATCGCCCACCGATTATTACTCCCCGTGTACGACGAGAACGCAACTCCAGCTACACCAGCTCCAAGACCATATGTTTCGTCAACTCCTGCTGAGCAAACACTGTGAAGCGATCTGCTGTTAAAACGCGAAGTTTCCACCGTTTAAAGTTCCACGGTGAAGAAATACCATAGGTATTTCTTCTATATATAACTTAATAGGGTTACGCCGTCAAACAGAAACTATATTCGTCTTTCGATTACTGTCGAAACATGTTGAATTCCGTATCATGAAATGTATGACAAAATATCCGCGACCGTTGCTTAACATTGCAATCGCATAAAATCAGTCTTCAACGTTGCGATTCACCCCGTAAAATATTGTTCCCTATTTCTTGTCCGTTCATTCGCTCACTACATCAGTTTTGTTCACTTGAAAATATAAACAAAAATGTTTTCAAAACATTTTTCTAACTCGGAGCTCGCGTCTTCACCAACCATATAACACTGTACTTTCTCTCCTCTCTCGAGCATTGTTGTCCACTATCCTATATAGATTTTTTTGAACAAGCGCCGATCGCTTGCCCGTGACCACAAACAAGAATGATTCTTAATTTCCCGTTTGAAAGCGTTTTTATGCCTCGCTACCAGTTCTCAATATTGTCTATTGTTTCTCTGATAATTACAGCGATCTCTATTTTTCCTTTCGATGTCTTATTTTATTAAATCTCATCGTTTTTAGTTCGTTCATTGTCGTGACGTAGTCGTGACGTCACTACGATGCGTCACTTGTTTCACACGTATTTCAATTATACCATTTTAATTCATTTTCTAGACGTTTCCCAAAATCGATTACTTTCGAAACTGTTCATAAATTTCGCCCTGTTGTTCTCTAAAGTTCTCGATGCCTTCCAAGCATTTCCGTAATATTCATTAAAAACATATTTACCATCAACTTTACCTAACAAAAATGGTCTCATGTTTCACGCTTTTTCTTGAAATGTACGATTACGATTATTTTCTCGAAATTTTGTGAACGCCTTGCCCGATTTTGCTGATTGTTCTTTCTAACTAAATATTATGCTTTCTTTCTAAATATTATGTTTTATTGAATGTTTATGTTAAATTTGACTTTCTTTCGCGCATTAGGTTTATTTAGAATGTTTGCACGTGGCGGTGCCGTCTTCTGTCTTTTTGAATATAAATCTCAACATTTATTGGAAAGATCTTTATTCTCTGGAACACTAAATTACCGAAACAATCGCAAATCATTACAACATGTATAAAAAATTACGTACGTTAACAATTTGTTATAATGAAATTACATAATGAAAACAGGAAATTTTGTCATGAAATCCTTTTTTTATTATACCAGAGTGTAATGTTTTGAGTTGCATTATGTTATCACAATTACTGGTATTCAAATCTATAAGCTAAAATAGGGAAATGTTCAAATGAACTTTCACATTGGCCTAATTTTCTCGATTTTGAAATTGAATGAGTCATCAGCATTTTATAGAATAGTTAAAAAAATTTGCAGCTATGTTCAAATAACTTTATTTCTAATTCTATATTTTTAGAAACTGTACTCATTTTAGGGGAGGATCTGACGTTGCATTGTCAACAGCATTTGTTTTCCTTTTCAGCTTTTTCTTTTCCAAAATTTCATTTTCTTACCTTAATGCATCATTTACTTTTTTGCAAATGTCTCCTTTTTGATAATTAATATATTCATTTACTAAATTGGTATCTGAATCTCAAACAAAGTATCTTGTGTTTCTCCAAAGTATTTGAGTTTTTTTTTTATTTGAGTTTTCAGTTCTAAAAATATAAATCCATGTAGTATTTGTTAGGATTACTTAGAAATATCATTGTAAAATGATATCTATGATACTTATCTATGATACTTATCTCGTTAAACAATTTGTATAGTTAAACAACGTATCTTTACAGCACGTTCTAAGCGAACTTAATATATGTAGTATGTTTCTCAAATAATGTGATTGAGAGACCAACCTTTTTAAATATAGTTTGTTCCAGACATTTGATTTAAAAAAAATCCTGACCTTCATCGATAGTAAAAATTCTTATCGACTATGTAGAATGTTGAAAAAGAAACACCGATGTTTGTAACTGCTTGTAAATAGAAGACTACATATATAAAATACAAATCATATTTTTGAGAACTTCAATAATTACACATAATGGTATTATTTGTATTCCTTGTTTGCATTAATCGTCATGAGAATCAGGTATGGTTAAATATCTGCTTGAATATCGAAATTTTGTCGACTCTTCATTTGGAAATATACCAAATTTTTCGAAAACAGTTTTGGTTGTAAAATTAAAGAAATGCTATCCATATCTTTTCATTCTCTAAAAAAGTGTATATATCCATAAACAGGAAAAATATGTATATTTGCTCGGGTTGCACACAGCCACACAAAACTAATATAGATGGTGTCACATTCACACTTAGGTACCGGGTGTCGAAAAGAGAAAGACAGAGCAAAGCCACCAAAAGCACACAAAATCATGCTTGATACTTAATGATCCCAGCATCTCTCTGCAGTGCTGTACGGTCTGTGATGAGCCGTTGTACGGTGTGTGTTTATTGTACTGCAATAAACATGCAACATACTAATGTGCAAGTTGTCCTGAGAAACTTTAAAAAGGGTTGGTGGAACGTTTGTGGCGGAATATTAGCATTCATTTAGTTTTTACATTACACCAATTATAATGTTCTCCATGTAAATTACTAACCTATTAGTTGAAAATTGCAAAGTTTGATTTATGAGTTAGATATAATTGAAAAGAAAGAAATCAAATGTGTGTAAATTTCTATAATAAAAATCAATAATATTTGATCGTATGTATAGTAAATTTAAAAAACCTAGAATACAGAGGTAATGTACTAAACATAAATGCAAATGCTATTAACATACTCTTAAACATCGCTCTCGAGCTTTGTATCGTGACCAAACTATTAAGTCGTACTATTGATATTGCTATAATGTTTTAATATGTTCGTTTGCAGATTAATGACCTAAATTCCACGACACCTGATTTTTTCTTGCCCGCTCAAACTACAAGCACAGATGAAAATACACCAGCTTTATCATTACCAAGTGACAGAAAACAATGGCAAAGGGCTTTGAAAATATTCTAGAATTTCTCCAAACAAAACGAATTAGTATAGTTAGCATAAAACCATTTGAGAATCTTGGCATAATTCGAGTGCACAGGGTTGACAATACTCAAAGGTGAATTGAAAGAATATCCGAGGGTAAGAATGAAATTGCAGAGCCAACTATACGTATTTACAAGTGCTCTTTCGTCCACTTCTAAGTCACCATCAAATGTTAAAAGACTTGCAGATGTTAAAAAGGAACACGTGCAAGAAGTTATCAATGATAATCTTTGGGGTCATAATGATTATGTTCAACACATAAAGTGAATTATAGCCAGGTGATATTATTAAGAATGAAAAACTCTACATTTCTTTGTTATACTACACTTCAAATATTATTAATTATGAATGTTGATAATAAGGTGATACCTTGTGTCACATCGATCTTGACAATTTATGAAGGTCTTCCTTTGAGTGGTGTAAATAATGTACGATTTTCAGAGAAGTTTAGTAGGTAAGATGAACACCAATTAATACATTGAATATTTTGAAAGTTTGATGACCTGGTAAGAAAGAATAATGTTGTTTAAAACGAAAGATAACTTAAATGGTGCAATACTTTTGAGATTAGTGCAGTATGATGACTATGAAGCATTTAAAAGTTCTGTAGAACAAATCACTTTGTGATTTTTATATGATACAATTACTATGATATCTGCATAATATCTACACTCTGCATCTGCCTGTGTTGTGTTAAAAAATGGATGGATCTAGGAAAAGGTCAAAAATTATTGACAGCGGACATTATATTTTTAAAGGGGTGTCAAAGTCATCAAGTGATACCTAAGTTTGCTGAACGTAAATTCAGTGCGTGTGTGTTTGGTAGCAACAGTATTCAGCGTAAATTTTATAGATTACACAAGAAGACATGTAATCAAATTTTGAAATTTGTTATTAACGATAAATATTGTGCTAAACGTAGATTGAATAGAGATCTGTTAAGCTTGGAGGCCTTTATGGCAGACAATGTTGAATATGATATTTTATGTAGTTATTATGACTCACAATCGATTAGGTTACGAAACATTTTTTGTAAGGCGTTGAGCAAAAAAGAGAAAAAATTAGAGGTGCGTGTAGCTAGTAGGGATCAAAACAATATTGACGCTAGTTACCAAGGGGAAATGTTAGATAAATGGAAGATAAGGTTTGGAATTCTCACAGGATTTAATATTCCCTGTTGGTGTTAGGAGAATTTAATGTTGGGTCAAAAGTTTGCATATCCTGTCACAAAATGATAAGTTTGAAAGTCACTTTGGCTTCGATTAGTAGTTTTGAAAGTGAAATATGGAAGAGTACCTGAGAGAATAGAGATGAAATAAGGAACAATTTTAGTAATGCGGTAAATTGGTTTGTGAATAATCATGTTGATCATAATCTAGGTAAGAATAAAATATTAAATGATTATTTTGAGACTAAGAGGTTTATGAAACTGAATCCTGACCTGTCAGTAGTAGGTTGTGATAAAGGAGGTGGTGTAGCTCTTGTCAATACTATTCAACACAAATCTAAAGTCGAAAATGTTTTTAAAACTTACAGTAATTATACAATTTAATTAATTATACAGGAAAGACAATTCTAATAGGATCATGGTAGAGGTTAGAGAAATCTTACTTAGATGGAAAAAGTAAGGTTATATATCTAGCAAAATATACCAACAGTTATATCCTTCCAGTGCTTGTGTTCCTAGAGCTTATGGGTTAGTTAAAGTTCACAAGAAATAATCCTATTAGGCCAGTTGTGTCTTCAGTAAATGCTGCACATGGCTCAGTAAATTCATTAATAGTATACTTAAGAAGCTTGTTACCAATGACTATCATTCTGGTGTAAAGATAGTGCCAGTGTTAAGCAAAATATTGTATACATTTGGGGAAAGGATAGGGTTATGTTATTAGATGTTGAATCGATGTATCCTTCAATCCCCCACGAATTGGTTTTTGATGTATTGGATAAAAAGTTAAGTGGGATTAACTCATATGAAGGTCTTCCATGTGATGAACTTATACTGGCCATTAGATTCATATTAAAAAACAATATATTTTTACATAACAATGTTGTATATAAGCAATTAGATGGGTTACCTATAGGAGGTGTGTTAAGTAGCATCTTAGCTGAATTAGTTATGCGAGAGCTAGAGACAGATGTGTTACAAGGATATGAAGTTAAATTATGGCCACGATATGCAGATGATACCTTATTGATTGTTAAGGAATATATGGTCAGATGATTTTACACAGTTTTAACTCCTATGATCCTAGGATAAAATTTACATTGGAGGAAGAAAACTATGGTGTTCTAAATATTTTTGATTTGAAAATTATGAGGATGGGTAATAAGATTTCTACTGGTGTTATCATAAGAAGTGTATGCAGTGTTTGTTGGAATTATAGGTGCTACATCCAAAACAGGTCAAGATACTAGTCACGACTTTCTTGACGTCTCCCAACGCGGGATTTTTGGGAGGAGAGCTACTCCCGACGTCACATCCAACGGGTGTTGCCAACTGTAACGTTATTAATACTATTCGCGCCTCTTTCGCTCTTAATACAACAGGACATTATAGACGATAAAATATAACAAATAATAACACAATTAATAGCAACCACAAGTGAAAATAATTAGATAACGATAATATTGCTTATTAGGAGATGTAATGTACCAAAATCCGAATCAGATAAATCACAGGACACAGCACTAACAGCGAAAACGCGAGAACTGAATTCATTCGAAAGCAGGACACCCAGCAGCCCTGATAATGTTGCCATTCCGTTCCGTGTAAGACCAAGGTTTTCACCAGCCCGTACCGAATCGTGCTGTGTTGAGCACTAGGGAGCTCAGACGTCAAGAAAAGTCGCGCGACTAGTATGTGTAGTTTTAGTGTTAGTGGATAAAATAGTAAAGTTGTCTGATAAGTGTTATTGCGAAAATAACTTGGAGTTGATATTTAATTTGTTGGTATGTAATAATTATCCTACAAAATTCATTTCCAAATATGTGAATCAAAGGTTGAATAGATATGTATATGAATAGTCTAGACAATAAGAATAAAACTTCACCAAGGATTAGTTACAAGAATATGTTAATATGGTTCTACCATGTACCATGTATTAGAATAGGAGTATTAACATCTTTAGAATAAGTACAATGTTAACATTATGAGCAGAGTAGCAGATAAAAACATGTTATAGCTTCAGTTAAAAGGAGTCATGTTAATAAGCGACCAACAGAGAATGTTGTTATAAAAGATTCCCGCCCGCAAATTTCATTATGCTGCACAGAAATGTTACGTAGGACAAACCTGCAGAAAAATAAAAAAACACGACTTTGTGAACACAAAAACAATATAAAATGTAGTCATAATTATAATTCCGGTTTCCAATCATGTCATCGGTTTGATTCAACATCGGTTTTGATTATGATAATACCAGTCCCCTGCCACTAAATGAGCTGGGGCCTGTTCTTATTGATCGTATTTGAATTTGAATTCATCATTTTAACTTGGCCCCGTGGTGGGCAATAGCGTCGAAGGGCGCAAAGGCGCTGTGCCCAGAAATCTACAGGCCGCACCAGGCAGTATTAACGTGCTTTGTGCGTAAACGAAACAGTTTCCTCTGAACGTTTTGCATTTGTGTGTTACCGTTTTTGCATTTGTGTAAGCGTTTGTGTTTTGCGTTTGTGAGTTTTGCGTTTGTAAATGTAGTATACTCTCTGTGTGTTACTGAGTTTCTGAGACGTGCTCTGTACTGTATTCTCGATGCCCCAATTTAGGCGTTGTTGGGTACCCAATTGCAGAAACAACGAAAACATGAAGGTGAACGGCAATTCTTTAAGTTCCAAGAGATCCTGAAGGTAAACGATATGAAATGCTTAACATGGTTCTATAAAGAATTATTTCATGTACTATTTAGTGGCATAGTAAAATTAACTATGTCACTAAATGAGTACATGAAATAATTAAATAATGTAATTATATGAGGATATTGTAAACACAATTGTATGAACATCCAATGTATTGAAGTCATAGAAAGCACTAGTTGCTTTAATAATCATGTAATTGATAAGTTATAATAGCTATATTAACATTAAGGTGATTTTGATATAACTATAATAGCTCAATAATACATTACTAATTTTATTACAGGTGTATGAAATGGTTAAAGGCAATTGGGGACCCGACTTTGGCATCTAGCCCTTGGGAAATTCTCACAAGGTTGAGATATTTATGCATGGAGCACTTCACGCCGGAAATGTTCCTGCATGAGCAGACTAGCACATAATACAGAGCCCATAATTTTTGCTGATGTGCGTCTGAGTTGCCAGGAGAGGAGCACCAGATGTTATGAAAGGCTTTACCACAAGAAAGACGTAGGTTTTTTTAAGCAACTAGAAGGTGTAATAAGAAAACTTTCTTTCTTTTTAATTTAATTAAACATCCTGCTGCTTTTGCAGGCTCTCCTCTACCTGTTCTGCATGTAATGGACAACATTTCTCCCGAGTTCCCTAAGACTGTTCTGGTGAGTGCAAATGCCTTTTAAGTGAAGTAAGTGTTTTGCCTTGTGTTTTGTGTCAATAATTCCATGTCTCTTTCTTATTGCAGATCCTTCAATTTGGACCTACTATGTTGCTGGCTACATTGGCAAGTGCATGGTAGGGAGGTTTTGAAGAGCAACATTGCTCAATGTACCTAACTGCGATTAAGGTGATGAGCCATCCCTGGGGCAGATGTATACTCAAAGTCTGGAATATGATCCTGATAATCCAGCTTTGATATATGCAAATAAGCAGTTGTGGAGTGCGGTCCAAATGGCCCGAAATCTTTTTGTGTCAAATTTTGTTGAAACTCGAAGTTTGCACTCAAGAAGCATAAAGGGTGATGTTGTTAGTTTCCTAACAGCAAATTTGAACTATAGCTGGCTTAATTGTCCAGATCACAGCTGCAAAATGGTATCCATCATAATAGAAACCATATCTAGATTGGTTATCAGGGTGTATTGCCGTGATGTAAATATGCGGATAATGGAAGGGCATGAATTTTTGTAGATATTTTTTACCTTTTTTTCAATTTATTATTTATTTTATTAATTGTTTAGTATTATTGAGGTTCAGTGTTTGTATATATTTTGCATTTTTAACATTGTTGTATATATTTAATTTTTGTTTGTTTGTATATATTAGTATTATCAGAGAGTATCATTAGTTTGCATATATTTTGCTTCATTTTTAACTGTTGTTTATATTTAATTTTTGTTTGTATATATTAGTATAGTTTGTATATATTAGTATATATTAGTACTTTGTAATATAATTATATTATATTAGTACTCTGGCCTTTGGATTTTCATCCACGATCCATTGAGCAACTAGCCATGCTTTTGGACAAATATGTAGCCTGTGATATCGGAATATTAGTGAAATCTACTAGTCCAAAACTCTGCTTTGAAGACCAAATAAAGTTGAGAAGTAAGAATCACGTAATTTTTTGATTGGTTCATCCACCCCAGCACTAGGTAGGAGGTAAAGCATGTTTATTGTAATGCAGTTTAATGTGTAATATTGCATTTTTGAAGAAAGCAAGTAAGAAAAGATAGATTTTGTGGACTGTTTATGCAGATGCAAGTTTCTTGTTTATTTATAAAACTTATCAATAATATTAATTTGTATTGTACCTTAGTTGCAGAATTTGATAATAGGCTGAGGGTGGCAGGTGTTGATAGCTGGATATCATCTATATATTTAAAAAAATAAAATTATTCTGCCAGCAGCTTCGTTGAGCTTCTACTGAATCGATTGTAGTATTTTCCTTTAAATGAAAGAATGAAAAAATCCCTTGATGTGTTATCAGATATTGTTTGTGTTGATTCACCAACATTTACGGTATAGATTAATAGATTAAATCATTCTTTAATATGGTACGCTTATAAGTGATCAATTGTTTTCTTCCCAGGCTGCTGTTTTGCTTCAAGGCTGACACTGCTTGATGTTTTGTTTTGATTGTTTGAGATTTGTTTACAATTCGTCAAGGTTTTGTTTCAGTGTAATAATTGCATTGTGGCGTTGACGGTTGCATGTGTTGCTTTTGTGATGTATTTGTAGAACATTCGGACGATGGAGTTTATCACTTGTTCTGAAGTAGTGAAATTGTTCACAGGTTATGCCGAATTCAGAATCGTTGCTCATGCGCCCCAAAAGACACACACGTACATTAACTAGATGCAGAGAATGAGAAAGTCAACGCAGAAAATGTCAGTTTTGTTCTGCTTTGTACTTCCCATGAGAGAAATTCTGCAAACAATGTTTACTCTGTGTTGCTTAAATGGGAAAATAGTTTACCTTCGACAATATAGAAGTAATCAACTTTCTTTATAATTTGATGACACATCAAAAAACTTAAAATAATAAATAATAAATTCGTAGGCGCTGCTTTTATAAATATCTACTACATACGAATGGCATTGCAGTTTTTATTTCTATCCTTTGTTCTGCATTGTTTTCCTAATAATTTATATCATTAGAATATCGATGTCCCTCTTCTATTAGTCAGTTTAATGGCTTCCATCTTGCTGTCCTGTTCCATTTCGTAACTCGCTTTTCAGGTCATTTTTAGAAACTACTCTCATATTGTTAATTCTCCTCTTTTCGCTGTAGAGGCACAAGTTAGAGCATTCCATCCCTTCTTTCTTGTAGTAGTCACTGTTTTGCAGTTTTTGGAGCATTTGCAGAAAACAAACTTCAATAAACCATGGGGAGCAAGTGGTATAATTTATTAGGCTAAGGCCATTTTTTGCCCTTTTTTATCCCCACTCTTCTGCCTCTTTTCGAACTAACCTATGCTGGAAACGATGATCAACTCCTGAAGATTTTGGTGTACTGCAGCTGAAGTAGCAGTTCCAATGTAGGCAAATAGTAAAATCGAGAACGTTTTCCAGCACCTTGGCTCATCTTCGGCTAGTTGCGTTGCAGGTTTTGGAATAATTTTATAGAGTCAGTAATATTAGGGTCTTCAGGCAGTCAGAAATAACTTCATTTTCGTGTTTGACGAATACCGAGGTGTTTAGCAACCTCTTTCTGTGTGCGAAAACGTGATCCGGCAGTTTGTTTCCACTTCCAGCAAGAAAAGGGGAAAAATGTGGAATTAAGAACTTTCTTCGTATTACTAACAATTATACATCCTCAGTATAACAATTACGGTCGTATTTGTTAGTTTTAAGTACAAAGCTGAGTTAAAATTTTGTAGTTTGCAAGATTCTGTGGTACACAGTTATGATTAAGTCAAAGCTACGTTTAACATCAGGGTGTGCTTCTTCCCCGCTTCTTTCCGTGTCATTCTTGCTTATAAAAAATTTGTAACAAGCGTTGCTATTAACCATCTTCTGTTATTCGTGCTAGCAGCAAAATTTTCATTGGACGTCGTTTGTATCGTTGTCGTCAAACACTACGTGTGCAAGTTTTCTAAATCTTTTAATTCGCTAAGCACTTCTTGTACCAATTTTATCTACGTCATCAGTGTCTCCATAAAAAAACTAGTGCGTGTGATTGATGTTTTGACAAATATTTAACAAAATTGTCACTGGTAGACTCATGTCAAAAACCTTTAATTTTTTAGTTTAATGTTTTATAAAGAGCGGATTTGGTTTCTTTCCTTAAACGTTTGACCAAAAAGGACAGTATATTTGCCTATATCGTAGGTTAAAAACTTCTCAAGGTGGTCATCCAACTGTTTGGCAACGTCAATTCTTTCAACACGAGTTGTTAAATTGATAGAAATCACTTTGTATATTCGTATTTAACTGCTTATTTCTGAAATAGTTATATATCACTTCAGATTTGACAGTTGCGAAGTCATCAGCGAACTCTGTTAGTACTCTTAGTGCACAAATTTCAATTCTTATGACGGTTATTGGGTCATTCATAATACCAGTGCTGACTGATAATACGTCCAGGTTTTTTGAAAGAAAGGAAAATGCTAAGAATCGTGATACTTCTTTGTTCCATCTTCGTTGATCCATTCGGTAGAGCGGATGAACAGTCTGATCTGAATGGTGAAATGAAACACAGGAACTTTCATTCTGTTTACGAATACGTTACATGAACATCATTCCCATTGTCCATTGCACAACACTTCAGGAAAAATCAAGGTCTATCTTCCTTTGGGAGAAATTGCATTGTACATACCATAAGTTCAAAGCAAAATATCAAGAACCAATAAAAAATTTTGCTCTCTCGCGAATGTACTTGATCTGAAGAAAAAGCAAAACATAAAATGTTCTAAACAAATTTAATCTTTCTTTTAATTTCAGGTAAACCTTTGCGAAAAGTAATATTTTCGGTTGTTTTGTTGATAAAGGATGATTGATCCCGTATTTACAAATTTTATGCAACGCTAAATTTTGTTTCTTCTGTGACTGTTGATTGGAGAATAAATCGTAATGGCTTTAAATGTAGGTTTTATCTCAATTTATTTCTTATAGGGTCATTATTTACGTAAATTGAGCGACTTTTGAGTCCTTCAGTATTGAATTAATTCTACCGTCACTAGCCCTAATAATGATTAATGGGCCCACTCTGTATATTCTACATTTCGTCATTTTGTAATTTCCTGGTAAGTTTTGCTACTGACGTCTTAGAAACGAAACTTTTGAGTAACTTGGCGTTGTGAAAAGGGTTCGTGTTTTATCAATGTCTTCATTTCCCCTTTTTTCTTTGGATACAGGATCTTGGGGTCTTCATGGCTTTAGCAAACAACCATTTTAGTAAAGAAAAGTACCTAAAAATGATTAAATAATATAAGTGTGAAACAAAGCAATAAAACTAAGAAAATTTAAGAAAAGTATAATAAATTAAACACTTGCTAAAACAACTCACTTGGCAAATAAAACAATTATTCATCAAGAGAAAATTGCTTAAGACTCACTCCACAAAACCAATGTGTCTTCCACTGGCCCATTGTTGTCATGAAAAAATCGTTGACAATGATATTCATGAAAGAGTTGTCCCTACACAAAAATAGAGATATCAATAAAGAACTATTAAATTTTGCACGCAGCAAATGCAGGTAGTCACAATTTGGCCAGGGGCTGTATATATTAAACCTTCCATAATATATTTGTCTCAGAAGTAACTGTGTGCGAGAAGTGTGTTTAATTGAGGAAATGTATGGCTTCTGCACCAAGATCCCTGTACCCAGTAAAAGCACGAAGATGAGGCCAAGGGAGATCACGTGCAAGTCGTGTCTCCATCACCTACATATGACATTTGGGGACCCAGAAGGATTGCATAGGAACTACCAAGTTTGCTGATGGGTGCCAGTGATATTTAACTGGAGAAAAACCAATACCTTAGCCAGTCTCCACAAATGGCTATCTTTTACGAGAAAGTCTGTTGCTAATCCGTAACATCACTAGTTTTAAAATGTACCTTAATTTTACCCAAAATTATGCAAAAAATAATAATACTTTGAAAAAACTGTACAACACATTATTTAAAGAATTTCTGAGGCCAGATTTCAATAAGAAAAAATTCTACCATCAAGTATATAGTAGATGGAGGGAAATGCGTTAAAGTCAAAGGTTTCAATAAAAATATAACATGAGCTATTTTTTGTTGTAGTTTAGTTCATTAAGTATTTTGTGTACTCGTATGTGATATAATAGTTGTAACTATGTACGAGTGTACTTCACTTGTTTTTTGATGTAGAATTGGATGACGGACTGATCATTAGAAATAAATGTACCTACGTTGAATGGCATGTTTATTCTTCCTGAACATTATCAGTAAATGGTACAAAGTACTGCCGATAACAAGTAAGAATCTGAAGTAGCAGAGCTGGTTGCATTCAACATGTAATCTTCGTAAGAATAATGTATGTGATGCATTAAGCTTCACCTTTAGCAAGAATAGAATTGCTGACGGAGCGTAACTACGATTTATGGAAAATAAAGGTCAGTGCATTAATTAAATCCAAACATCTGTTTGACGAAGTAATAGTTCGAGACGAACCGCGTAAGATTGATGGTGACGAAGAAAGCATTAAAAATTGGGAAAATTGGTCGAAGAACAATGAAGTTATGGACATTTTAATTTTGACTCTCTCGAACGAACAAATTTTGGCAAGTAGAGAAATAAATAATGCGAAAGAACTGTGGGATTTATTAAAACGACGTCATGAAGGAATTAATAAAAACAAATTAGTTCATTTAAAAATGAAATTAGCAAAATTAAATTAATGAAGAAAGAAATCAATAGATGATTTTTTTAACAAGATCGAGGGTTTAACATGTGAATTGCAGAATTAGGTGCTATGTGATGAAGAAGAATTGATACAATACATTCTGAATGGGTTGCCAAGAAATTACAATGAAGTAGCAACGGCATTATTAGCAAATCAACATCTCACATTTGACCACATGCGCGAGAACCTTCTACGTTTCGAAAGAAGGCAGAAATTATTTAATACCGAAAATGAAAATAATGCGTACAAAGCTAGAGAAACTAAAAAATTAGCATGTTACAATTGCGGAAAATTAGGTCATTTAGCACGGAACTGTTGGCATAGAAACTTAATAGGGATAATGTTGATAACCCGCAAAGGAATGAATCAAAGGGCAGACTTAATAAAATAAACAAAAACTTACAGCGAGTAGATAAAGAATAACATGAACCCTCGAGAATTTAATTCTAAAAAGTATTGGGAAAGAACGAGTGTTATTGGTGAAGGAAACAAGGGAGCAGGAATGATGATGGACGAAGAAAGAAAGTGTGGTTTCTTGATTCGGGTTGCACGACACACACATGACGTCGGAAAATGATTTTCTGCAGGATCGGATTAGTGCGAAGATAGAGAGTGAGACAACCAGAAACTGGGAGAAAAAATATATTCAGATTTCGTCGGAAAAGTCAAGGGATATTATCCCGAAATGATTTGGGAAATATGTCTAAAATCATCATGGAAAGAAGTTTTATGTTCCATGTTGAATACTAATAATTTACTGTCAGCGCAAGTATGGTAAGAGAGAAACAAGAAAATCTTACTTGACAAAAAGGGTGTGAGAATATATGATACTTACAATGAACTCATAGCGAATGGAACGTTTGATGGAAACAATTTTATATTAGAGATGACTGTAGAAGATGTAAATAATTTTAGTGACAATGTAGGAGATAATTGTTCAAAATCTGCGGACGTATTGTGTTTAAAATGTGAAAAATGTCGTGATTTATGGCATAGGCGATTTGTCATCTTAATCACAGTTATCTTGAAGGGTATGGAAAAACAGATGGTTGAAGTTGAACAATATCGAGGTCAGAAAAGGTGATTGTGAAGCATGTATACTTGGAAAATTTACTAGAGCTTCACACAAGAGTATTCATGCGGGGACCACGAATCAAATATTGGAGAGGCTGCATGTAGATCTGATTGGTCCAATGTCTGTTAAAACAATAGGAGGTAACAGATATATTTTGACTATTGTGGATGAGTACAGCAGACGGTATTTTATTGAATTATTAAAACTTAAATCGGATTGCGCAGATAAGATTAAAGAATTGATAACAAGACGGGAGACAGAAACGGGTTTCAAAGTAAATTACGTGAGATCTGACAACGGAGGAGAATTCACAGGATCAGAATTAATTGATTTCTACAAAAATAAAGGTATAAAGTTCGAAAGAACAACACCATACAGTCTCAGAACGTAGGTGCCGAGAAAGAGCAAATCGTACCATTTTAGACGACCAGGACAGTGTTGATAGATTCAGGGCTGCCAGTAAAGTTTTGAGGGCTGCACAAACAGCGGTATATGTTCGTAATATTACTGCTTCACGGCAAAGAAAGTTCCACTGGAAATTTGGTCAGGGGCAACCAAACGTACAACATTTGCGAATATTTGGTGCAAAGGCTTATTATAAAACGTTGATCCTGGAAAGACAAAACTGAGTCCAAGAAGTAAACCCGGTATCTTCCTGGGATACGCAAAAAACAGAAGAGCCTATAGAATTTTTGACTCGGAACAAAATTGTATTATTGAAACGAGATGTTCGTTTTTTGGAACATACTATGAGTAGTAAGAACACGAGAAATAATAAGAAATTGCGGAATTTGATTATGACCGTATAATAAATTCTCAAATAAACGAAAGAGTGGTTAGTTCAATAGCGTGCTTTTGTACAAGTGGAAGTTGGAACGACGTCTAACAACTCTGTTCGAAATGAAACGAATGGAAGAGAACAAATGTACACGATGACGACAGTTGAACCTGAAACTCAAGATATACAAATAGAGTAAGATACTACAAGTGAATTACGACGTTCGTCCAGATTAAAAATCTGTTATTAGGTATCAAGCGGCTGCCAGAATTGCTGATAGCGAATTTGAAGAAAAATTACCAGAGCCTATTACGAAGCGATGAATTGCAGAAATTCACAGTTGGAAGGCAATCGAAAAGAATTGGGAAATATTTACAACGTTACGAGACGTGGGGATGTGATGGACAGAAGATCAAATAGGAAATATAAAGATATTGAGAAACAAATGGATTTTCACAAGAAAATCAATCAAGAAAATGTTCAATATAAAGCACGTTTATTAGTCGATGGATCAAAACAAGAATGCGAGATTGATTATGAAAATGCCTACAGTCCGGTTATGAAATAGAACACTAAAATTACTGTTGTCTATTGCAGCTACAAATGATTTTGCGATGAAATACGTAGGCATGAAACGGCGTATCTCAAACAGGACATTGGAAAGGGTATATATATGCAATCCCAAAGGATTACGATGGCAAACTAAGAAAATTACAGAAGTTAAATAAAGAAAGTTTGTATGGGCTTCCAGAACTTGGGTAGATGCTGATATTTTAAGTTGTATAATATATTGAAAGATTGTGAATGGTACCTTGTAAATGCGATCCATGTGTTTTTAAAGGGAAAGATGAAGATTTTTTGGTAATTATTTTTACGTTGACGATTGCTTGATTATTGGAAGAAGATGAATCTAATTGATGAATTGATTAATCAAATTAAAACGTTATATCACCATTAAAGTGGTGATCAGAATAAAGTGACGTTTTACAGGGGATTCAGATAATTAAAGATGAAGAAGGTTTTACACTCGATCAAGAACATTTCATGAAATGTTAAACAAATTTAAAATGAATGATTGTCACTCATTGAGCACTCCAGGAGCTCAAAGTGTAGAAATCTTTATGAATTTGAAAAGTTTGAAAAGATCAACCCCGCAAATATATCCAAGAAATGTTGGGTAATATAGGGTACCTATTGACTGCGACCAGACCGGATCTCGCATTTTACGTATATGAAACTCTCAATTTTCAACTGATCCACCAGATCAATCACTTGCAAGCGCACTTAAACGCGTATTCAGATATTTGCAAGGCACAAAGAATGTAAACGGGATTAATAAGAATCAGTGGATTTGGTTGACAATGACTAGACGCGAGTTGGTGTATGACAAAGATAGTAAATCTTTCGCAGGATACAATGTAAAATCGGAAGCAACAATAAGTTGGAAGAGCGAAAAATTGTTAGCACTATCGTCAATGGAATCGAATTTATAGCGTTATGCGATTCTATAACTGAAGAGAAAATAGTTAAAGGAATTAATTAGTGAAATTGGCTTCAACAAATTATCAAAGAGAAACCGACGAAACGTATGTAAACAGCAAGTCAATTGTAGATTAGATAAAGAGTTCAAAATAACGGCAAATGGCATATGATGCGAGAAAGATTAATTTGTAAGAGAAGATATAGAATCTGGAGAAACCAGGTTTAATCTACTGTCAATCATAAAACCTGACATAGATGTTAACAAAAGATGTGAATAAAAATACATTAGTTAAACATATGATGTCTATGGGAATAACGTGATTTCGTGTTAACGGCGTATTCCCGTATCACACGAAAGGGGGGGATTGTTGTAGTTTAGTTCATTAAGTATTTTGTGTACTCGTATATGATATAATAGTTGTAACTATGTACGAAATTGTGCTACTTTTGATGTAGAATTGGATGACGGGCTGATCGACAGAAATAAATGTACCTACGTTGAATGGCACGTCTTATTCTTCCTGAACGTTATCAGTAAATGGTACAAGTACTGCCGATAACAAGTAAGATTTTTCACACACAAAAAATTGAAGAAAAAAAACTGGAGCGAACTTTCAGAAAATTTATAAAACAACATTAGATATTCATGTAAATATATTAGGATAGAGTTGGGTTAGCTCAGCCATTTTTGATTTTTTTAAAAGATTTATATTTGTTTCTATTAATATGGCCGAACGTTGAATACAGAATATAGTTACAAGAGAGACAGTAATAAAAAGTGTTAATTTTCTTGCTTTAATCAAAATTTCGTGATATGCAGATGTTGAGAAAAATATGGTTGAGTTATCTCACTATAATTGGGGACAACTGAAATAATTTTGTGCGCCTAGCACAGCCCATTCATGTGGCGACCGTGCTCGCAGAATGTTTGAGCTTGTGTTTGCAACATGACTTCTCTGTTAGCGTGTATTTGCAAATGTTGGTGCTAAATCATTGTTATCTTGTTAAAATATACTACCAAAAAGCTCCAAAGCGCCAATCGCTGTTTACTTGAACATTTTTTTTGTAGAAGTAGAAAAAACCGTTAGACCTTAGCTGCATATGCACCGTCTACTCGCGGACCAACCACCGTTTGCTCTACACCAGTCTTTCCCTCTGACTGAAAGTAATACATACAGCAGTTATTCACAATTTTAGAAGGATATTTGAACAAGTCATAATGAAGGACTCAGTAAAATAGGACGCTATATCACATTTTTTTGGAAATTAAGTTATTAGCATTATACACAACTTCAGGTATTCTATTTGTAGTTTAATATGTTATTTAAATGTCTTATAGACTTATATGTAAGTGTACTGTGTTTAAAAGTTTAATTTTTTTTAGTGATACGTGGAAAGTTCAGGTAAAACCCGCATTATCTCAGAACTATATCTATGTGGAAAAGCCAATTGTTCTATTGAGCCCTTCAATTAGTCATTTGCATACAATTAAGATCCATACACATTAGGTCTGAGACGTGGTACTAAATTACAGCAATTCCGCACGGGTGACGTTACATGAACCTGAGACAGGGTCAACTTGAGAAACAGGCTGTAACACATGCATCACAATTTTTAGCCACGTGATCAGAGCGGTCAGCGTACGCCCACCAATTTGTAGCTACAGAACTGGAACTCATCTCCTCCGTTTTGTACGTGTTCTTTCATTGCTGAAATGAGTATCTAAAGATACTTTTAATATCCTATTTGGGTTCTTTGAACTGTTTGACATATACGGAAATATTTTTCAACTTTTAATGACCTTACAAAATCTAATTTCACATAAAATATCAATTACTCTTTTCCAGAAATAATTGGAAAATGTTAAAGAATTGAACATTTTATTCTGGGAGACATTGATCTGAAAAATGTTCATATATAAAACACACTTCTTTTAGGTAATTGAGAAAGCAGATAAAACGTCATGACGCTATAATTCAAAGGTGGTTCAGATGGTACCAAACGTTTCAAACTGATGCCGACATTCCTAAACAACAAATAAAACATTATTTTGAAATGTTAACTTTCTTTCATTTTACTGAACATAGTTAATATAGAAATTAGCTCCACTAAATTGTATTTTCTAAAACGAGTTTCTACATTGTCGGTTGAAAATTTTCCTAGCAATAAATACTACTCTATACTACTAAACTTTCATCTGTAACTATCAAATAGATATGGATAATTGCACGTGAAATCGGACGATGAAAGCATGACCGATTGGTCTACAAATTGTTTGACTTGTTCAATGTGACATAAAAAAGCTGTAAGTGTCATATTTAGTACCAAACGTTTGACCTTTGATCTTTGTTTATTTAGACCCAAAATTAGTAAACTTTTTTAATATTTTAGGCAAACTTCATAAAAATTTTAATCTCACGTCAAAATCCATTATTGTTCTTCTTCTCCTTCTACTTCACTCGAAGGATTAAGCCCTAATAAACCTGTTTCAGTATCCATTTTGCACTTGGTCTTCCAATCTCTCTTCTTCACTGCTCTATGTCCCGTGCGTTTTGCCCGGTAGTCTCGTGTTCAGCATTTGCTCAAATATTCGCATCTTCGTCACATCTTCTCAGAGTATCCAGCAATGAACCTTCAATTCTATCTTATATCCGTGTTTTTAATCTCGATTGTATAACCAAGAGTGCTCCTCATGAACTTCATTTCTGCTACCTGGATTCTGGATTTGTCCTTTTCAGATACTATTGTAATAGGACGTCTTGCTGCCTCCCAAATCTGTATGTAACCACTACGTTGCGGTGACAATATGAAATAAGTGACATACCTTGAATCTCTACTCTATATAAAATCTATACAAATTTGCTGCCTGCTAACTTTTTGCCTCCTTTATCTAAAACTGTGCCCGTTACTTAGCTACTCCTTCAGTATTTATAAAACTGCTGAGCGTGAGGCTGTGGTTGGCCTGTACAGGAGCCTAACGAGATACTTGGACAGTTGGGCGTAGGTCACTGTTAATACAAAATCACAAAATCATATTATATGGCTTACTGTCAGACCAAATACGTGCGGCATTATTTATTTCCTTTCTGGTTTTCCTCTCTCCACACTCCGCTGGAACATAACAACAAAACATACACCGATGCATGTAATAAACAACAAAACACAATGCCACAAAATACATAAAATCACATTTCACACCTATTTACACAATCGACAAAAAAAAACAAAACAAATCATTTCACACTTGAATGCATCCCCTATTCTATCTGAATATAGCCTATTATTATTTCATAAAACTTGGTCTTGTACATTAAAGCCTAGTCTGTTCTTTCTTCCCATTTATCTGAACTATTAAATTACACAAAGTTATTGCACTTTCCTTTCATGAAATCAGCCATCCATATGCTGCCATTGTTCCTTATCACCTCTGTGAAGTATACATGGCATCCATTATTCATCTCCCACGGCATCCATCCATTTCCACACACGTTTATTTAACGACAAATTTACTTTAAATAAGAAGAATATCCCTGATTAAAACTACTCACTAAATTACTATATAGTTTCTGTTAACTGCGACCGACAATATGGCGACGGTGTTCCGCGAACGCTGTTTTGTGAAATATATAAATATCTTCCCGTTTTATCTTTCCATTAACTCGACGGTTACTGACTTACGATATATTTCCTCTATTCACAAACTGAACGCAATTTTCTATTAAAATAAAATTTTTTTTGCAGACGTTTCAACATGCGTCCGTATTCAAGCTACTTCGACCCACTCTCCTCGTCATTTATTTGTGTCGGATCGTCAGCTCTTTTATTCTTTTAACATCGATCCTTTGTTGCTTCTCCCTACAAAATATTACATCATTTAATTTAATTCACATTTTCTGTTCTGGCGTAGCCCTCAAGTTTAACGTTGCGACTGTTACCATAATTTTCTAATGATTTATTCTGGCTTGGTTCTCAAGTTTTGTTTGTATTGCTTCACGCGTTCTCTTAATTACCGCCACAAACGCTGATTTACTTCAGACCTTAAAGCACAACAATGGCTATCATGTCTGTTTTACAAACTGGAATTTATACTATGCAAAAATGTTCATATCTTTCGAACGCGTGATGCGATTTCCTTCAAATAACGCAAACGACTTCGCTACATGAACCGCTACTGCCCTATCATCCCAATTGTGAATTTGTCGCGTTTTCCGTTTACTTCATCAAAACTATCGCGCGAGCATCGCCTTCATCTGTTTTACAGTTCATGGCCAATGTTATGCATTTTCTATTGCTGACGTACCTTATTCTTGGGGAATCATGGAATATTACATCTCCCCCGCCCTAAGATGTCGCTCAGATATGACACCGTCGCCAGTGAGTCCTACATCTAGCATTACATTGTTGGTCCCGTTTCTTTACCGTATCCTCTTCCACTCGGCACCTGTTACAGTTCAACGGCCATCGTTGCCTGTGTTGGTGAACTTGATCTTGCACTAACAATGTGCACGTCTCTGAAGTACACAACACTACCGTTTCCTACTGTTTACGACGGACACACCTGCTAATGTTTGCAGTGGCACTGCATTAGAATCGGTATCTACCGTCGTCTATCGCGGCACCTGTCCTCCTTTACACCTGCTACTTCTTCACGGTCTTGTGTAGTGTACCCTCGCATTACCTAACTAAATCTTACCCTAAACAATCTTGCTTTCTTGCTTATAATGCTATTCTACTATATTACTACATTACCGACTCCTTTCTCACCACATAACCTTACAGACTCGGCTTCTTGTATAATTTAACATTAAATAGGTTTGGATACCTGTTTCCTGTCCTCGATCTGCTATTACAACATTATTGTTATTAAGGTACATACATTGATAGTATACGGACCGTCGTATATCGGAAAGAATTTCTTAAACAATTTCTGATCGGATGAGGACAGGTAAAGGCGAGCGGACTAAAACCTGGTCCCCTACACAAAATTGTCCCCGACAGAAATGTTTCTGAGCCTTGCTGCACGCTGCTTTGCCGACTTCCGCAACTGGTGTACTATCTTCTGATCGGTAGTCACTTGTTCTAAACCGCCGATTTCCGGTGGTATTACTACAAGATATCTCCACTGTTTTCCTGCATCTTCATCCCCGCACTTGATATTTCGTGCCCCATAATTCCACTTACTGACGACAAAACTCGCATTTCTCTAAATTCAATTTCAAGTTGAACTTCTCGAAAATCTCTAATAATTTCCTCAAATTTCTCAGGTGCGATTCAAATCCTTCGAAAAACAAAATAATATCGTCAACGTACATCACCCATAGTTATCTTCAACTCAACCAGGATTACATCGTTCAAATATCGGATTAGCGCTGCTCAGAATTTTTCAATCCGAACGCAGTCTCGTAAAGTAGGAATACACCGTCATACAAATTTGAAGCTGATGTATTGTTGACTATAATACCACCTCGATCTGCCAGTACGCGGATGAAAAATCTAACGCGCTGAAGATTTTGGCTCCTCCTAACTGTTCTACCATTTCGTTTACAGTTGGTGGCGTTTCATACCGTGGAATCGTGACCATGTTAGATCTCTCGCGTCTGAACACGAACGAATGCTTCCATTTTCTTCACCACTACACGACCAACGGACTTATATGCAGGGTTATTGCCTTTCCGGACAACGCCATCTGCTCCATTTCCTTAATAAGTTGGCGCACCTGCTCATGGTACACTTGTGGTACGGGATATTGTTTCGTAAGAGAACGGCGTCGTATCTTTCAACTGCAGCTTGAACTTATAGCCCTTCACCGGCTCTGACGACTCCCCAAAACGCTAATAAATTCTCTTAACAGTTGACGAACTCTTGCCTGGATAGCCTTCTGATCGATGACCTCTTCCGCAGCCTTTCTACATTTGGAGAATTTCTTCCATACTAACGCAGTTCGTCTCCTTCCGCCTCCGCCCCCACATCAAGTTCAGCGACCACTGACCTACTTCAATAGAACCTCGTGAGCTTGAGCATTATCTTCCTTGCTCCTACGTCCCGACGGCGACCAAGCGGCGCCAGTGCGTCCATCCACGATGACGTCACGGATCCAGCCCCCGGACAACGATTGCTACTACCTCGATCGTTACTTCTCCCAAATCTATCTCCAACCAGATTTGTTTCCCTGTAGTATTGGCTGCCTTCCTATTCGCCATGATCACGCAGAGCTTCCGCGTCGGTAATTCAATCAACATGTGCCCCTTCCTTTGCACCTTACAAAATTCCTCCGACTACTAATACTGCTGCCCGTATCTACTGGCGCCGAACTTCTCTCCCGTAGCACCTGCCTTGCCAAAATCAAGCATTTGCTCGGCCCTGCGCCTTCCGTTGTTTCTTCTCTCAGCAATTCGTCACCTCCAACGACAATACTCGCTATGGCCTCAATCGTTACGATATTTCTTTCGTCTCTCGTTTGGTTCGACCCACCTTTTCGCCCCAAACGTGTTTAGTTTCCTTCCTAGGTACTGGTTATCAGCCTTGCGCTCCTTCCGCCTTCGCTTGGATTTGCTGTCCCGGACCTCTTGTTCCATTCGTTTCCGCGCCTGCTCGTTCGCGCGTCCTTTGGCTTTGGTTTTACTGCGCGCGTCTTGCCTTCTCTTCCCTCCTCGGGCTTCCTCTTGCGCACCTCTGCTGCGCACACATTATCTTGCCGATATCGCCCTCCGTTGTATCGGTGGTTGCCATTCCGTTCGGGATTCGGAGCCTTCCCGTCACGCCCGTCCGTTCATTGTCGTCCGTTCGCCTGCTCGAACCGACTTACTCTCTATCAATGCCTCTATGGTTTCCGGCATGTTATTCCATAGTAAGTTTCGTATTCCCTCGTTGTCGAATCAGAAATTCGAATAACTTCCAGCTGAGTTGAAATCTTCGCTACATACTTTAAACGCGCTGACTTTACGGTGACCAAGGTCGCTCATGGTTTCAGCATCTGCACCGAATATCGTTCGACATCAACCGGTATTTTAACTCGAATCGGTGGTGTTGGTTCAATACCTTTCTAAAAATTTCTCGCGCCATTCCCCATAAATTTGCGGTGTTGGTGTTAATGCCTGCCACCAATGCTGCGCCTTTGAGCTAAGAAGACCTCGACCGCCTCAATTTCATTCCTTCCGGAATGTTATTTACTAAAGTAGTTCTCGGTGCCGTCAAGAACGAATATAGTTTGTTCTCTGCTCTCCCCCGTGAAAACGTAGATAATTCGGCAACGTTGCATGCCCTATCGCGTAACCATTGCCATTCAATCGTCGCGCTACATACACCTGCTGTTCGAGGTCAGCAATTTTGTTCATAATTTCTATCGGCACTTCCTTTGTCGATCCTACCTCTGCCAATTTCCGACTATCGAATTCTCCTGAACAGCCGTTTTAATATTCCTATCGATTTTACTGATCGATTCCTCGGCCGACCCTATACGCACGTCTTGCTGTCGCGCTACTTCCTGAAGTCTTGCACATTCCTGTCGATTTCTGACGATCGCGTTTCTGCAACCGTACCGATTGTTGTAAAGTGCCACGGTCGATTGAATTTCGCCTACACCTGTATGGGCTGCTGGTTGAACACCTCTTGAACTGAAACGGGTTTACAACGTCTCTTTTCGTTTCGCGTTTTGTTTCTAACCTAGTGAACCGGACGAGTGTCTCTGCTAAATGCGCTCCCCACTTCGTCTTGAATTTTCGACACCGCGACTTGCACCTCATTCTGATATTGTTTAGTACGACATTGATACTTCTATTCTGCTCTACAACTTCCTGCATTGTCTCTATCTGTTTTTGCAAGTTGTTTCCAACCTCACTGTCTTCTCATTTCCTGCATTAACCGTAACATCGACAGAGTGGGTTCCGATGCACCTTGCACCTCGGAACAATTTCACCTGCAACTTCACAATCATATTTGTACCTTGCGTATCTGTCGCAATGTTCCCCTCCACCTAATTCTAATTCCTCTAGATGTTGGCCCTCTTCATCCTGTCGCGAGCGGAAATTGTTTCTGAATCAAACGCATCCCGTATGTAACGTTTGCCACTACACGCGTCTCCATTTACCCAGATTATTACTATGTTTACTTACAATTAGTTTTGACCTACTAGCCCGCTTGCGTACTATTGTGATGTCCCAGTATTCGTCTACTCACGACCACGTTGCAGCGCCAATTATGTAATGGAACGTCTTGCCTACTTATCCCAAATCTGTATGTAACCGCACCACGTTGCGGTGACAATATAAAATAAAACAGCTATACCTTGAATCTCTCTCTATATAAAATCTATACAAATTTATGCCCTGCTAACTTTTGCCTCCTTTATCTAAAACTGTGCCGTTATGCTTCTCCTTCAATGTTATAAAACTATTGAGCGTGAGGCTGCTGGTTGGCCTGTACAGGAGCCTAACGAGATACTTGGACAGTTGGGCGTAGGTCACTCATTTAATACAAAATCACGAAATCATGATATATGGCTTACTGTCAGACCAAATCGTCCGGCATTATTTATTCCTTTCTGGTTTCCTCTCTCCACACTCCGCTGGAACCTGTAACAAAAACATACACAAATGCAATACAATAAACAGCAAAACACAATACCTGAAATACATAAAATCACATTCACACCTATTACACAATCGTAAAAAAAACAAAACAAATCATTCACATTGAATTAACATCCCTATTCTATCTGAATATAGCTAATATTATTTCCGCAAAACTTGGTCTTGTACATTTAAAGCCCTAGTCTATTTCTTTCTTCCCATTTATCTAGACTATTAAATTACGCAAAGTTATTGCACTTTCCTTTCGTAGAAATCAGCCAAATTTAATTTACAGTACTTAAAAAATACTGTGCGTGTACATTAAATTTAATTTACGTACTGATAATTACTTTCATGTACTTTCATATTAAAAGTAATGCAGAAATTTCTGACAGTGGCTTTCTACTTTTCCTTCAAGTGCAAATTCTTCTACTCCTTAAACGACGTGGCAACCAGTACAGATGAATGATGTTACACATTTACAAATTTCGTTTCTTTCCTATATAATAATGAAATGATGAATTGTAATTTAGAGGAAAAATGGAGTCAGTTAACATGTAGTTAATTAGTACAACAGCAATCGTGAATCAATTATATTAGGTAAAAATTAAATCTAGGTGTCACGGGCGATAAGTTGTAAACATCATGGGGAGACAAAAATCATTTTTATTGCTGGTATTATTAAAACCCTTGGCGCATAAATAACCATTAACTTGTATACCAAATATTATCGAATTAAATTTACCAAGAATTTATCTAAGGAATATGGAAGAATGAATAAATATTTTACTTTTATTAATGAACGAAAATTATTTTATTGAAAAATACAAAACTATCAGCACTTGAAAAATGAAAAATTCACAACTTATTAAAATATACTCATTGTATTTTATCCATATTTTTTGCCAATTTAAAAACTGCAGAATCAAATTTTGTCCACCTTTTTTATGGCCTTTTGCCTCCTTCTGTTGGATTTATTTTCATAATTTCCATGAAAGTAATAATTTTATTGTTAATAAATAATGTTTATTCAGCATACCTTTTTATACAGTTAAACATATAACAATAAAAGTAACTGACAGAGGCAATGGATTTGCTTCTACACAGGCACTTAGTACAAAAGGGAGGAAGAAACAAGCTCAACAAAAGAACAAAATGAGAAAGAAAATTGATTTAATGTAAAATAAAACTATTAGTAATATTATTACTCGATGGTAATATTATAATTATATAAAGTTACATATCTTCTTTGGTCATTCTAGAAATTACTCAATCAGAAAAGCTATTTGGTTCGTAAGAATACAATCCATTCTCTATTTAACAATACCCATTTTGACAATGTTTTCTTTAATGCAAATTTTCTGTTACTAAAAACTGAGACGAATTGCCATTTGATTAAAAATTCTGAAGGTTGTAATATAGCTACTTTTTCTCAAATGTTCTATCGATCATAATAATTTATTTAATGAAACATTATTTTTAATTTAATGTGCAATAGTAATACAACTTCAACTTACCTTCGTATGAATTCGAGGGTTGATAGTAAAATGCGTATGATGGCAGAATGCGTATATCTCGTAAAGCGCGTATTATTTGCGCTCGTAAAGCGCAAATAATATTATCACACTTTCAATAACGTCTTTACAAAATATTGGAACTTTTTGTTCCAGGATCACATTTATTTACTTTGAACTTACTATGTAGCACTGATTTCCTGAAATTTAGTTTTTGTCTTAATTTGTTTGGTTTATTGTTATATTTAAACAGTCATTTGCAATCTGCAGCACATATACATCAATAGGTAGAGATTAACGACTTTCACATTGCATGAAAATAATATTATATAATATTAATAATGAAAATAATATTATATAATATTAATATTGAAAATAATATTAAATAAATAGTAATTAATAATCAAACTTTACCTTCACAAATGCAATATTCCAGAATTGCTTCAGCTTCTCTCAATGTTAACCTCCTACCGCGCTAGGAAAGTGCTGTGATGAGGACTGGAAGTGATTAATAACCTTTATACGTTTCACACGTTTTCATATCAGAAAGTTAAGACGTTTTTTTACAAGCATTTTTGAAAACACTACAATTGCTCTACCACGTATGAACACGACTGCAACGTTTCAGAATTCGAATGAATGCCAAACACTTTGAGTACCTGAAATAGGCAGGCTGGGAAATCCGTCACCGTTTGTCTGCCTGCAAGGAACAGGAAGCGTTCAGAATTTTCTAATCCCCACCTTTTTATTTATTTATTTTACGTCAAAAACAGTTAAAAACTGCGTATGACGTGCTGTGGGAAAAGTGAATTGTGTGCACATTTTCAAAATTCTGTGATCCCTACACTAAGTCATATACTACTTAAATTTTGAATTTTGAAAGGGAGAAAAAACAAAAACCCATGTAATAAAATCTATTTTCATGATAAATAAGCAATAAATTTTGGTTCTTATTACTTCGCCGCGACAACATGGAAACGATAATTTGAATAATTGTATTTCCACTGAATTCTAGAAGACGGGACAGGAAATGAAGTTACATTTATGTCCAGAAGCAAAACAAGGGGCCATCTCAGCATTTGCTCAATGGATCAGGGAAACTGGACGAAAAACCTGATCGAGATGGGGGTCATTGACCCGGAAGCTGTAGTACAATAGTTGTTACAGGTTGTTTATACTCATTTACACAGTTCAAATGGTAAATAAAGCATTATGAATCATTGTTAAAATGAATGTTACTTTTCTTGTGATGCTCAGTATAGTCTCTAATTGTATAGAAACAGTTATGCAGCAGAAAAGATTTCACTTGGGATTTAAACTTTTCTATTGAATTTAATCGTTTAATGTCATCTGGCAAAGTGTTGTAAAATAATGTACCCTCGCTTGCACAAAAAATGGGCGATGTCCTGAGCCGAACTTTACCAAGTTTTCTGACCTCTGCGCCCTGCGGGATCGAGCTGACCAATCCGCTACTTAGCTTCATTTCAGGGAGGCGGACTATTCATCTTGAACATTACAAAATGGCGGTGATGGCGAGTTATATTATAGTAAATATTTGAATATAAATATTAAATCAACCAACAGTTTTACATAAATTTTTGTATATACATTTAATTACATAAATAAAGGCATGCAATTTCCCAGTAAAAACATATTTTAAACTGTTATAAAAGGGTATTTTGCAAAAATAATATTGACAACGACTATTAAGCTCCATGTCTACATTTCTGTCGTTTATTATTGTAATATTTAATATAAAATGCAAATAATTTGCATTGTATGCATTGTCTAACCTAGTTATTTTATTAGAAAATTAATAACTTAAAGAAATACGTTTTAGAGTAAGTTTCACAAACACGTCTCGAGATAGCAGCTTTCAGTTGTGAAATACTTCATCATCAATTTCTCAGATGACCCAATTAAAAATACTATATGGTCACGGATATTAATATTGTAATTAAATAGTTTGATATGTAAATACTAAATAAACTTGAAGTATTTAAAGTTCATTTAGTCACAATGAAAGTTTTTCTGCAGACATTATGATTGGGAAGTGCAGCTGAAGCAAATGAAGAATC